>CABFVZ010004087.1:1046-57413 GCA_902151445.1 Timema monikensis
CTTTTAGGGGGGGGGGGGGCGGACATCCTCAGTATTCTTGGCAATAACTTATTCGAATCCCGGTCTCACTGTCACCGGTAATCCGTGTTCTTACTAGAGTGACGTCTTAGACCGTGCGACCATAAATGCGGGATACACATGATTTAATCCAAGCGGTAACTTATAAAATTGCTCCTGTATTAGCATGGAAATGAAATGGGAAAAAATCACAGTAATGTATTTATTCAACTAAAGGAATCACAACAGAATAATTAAAATCTCACTCGAGAACTTTTAGACCGGCCATGTGCTCAAACCAGGTACAGGTTCCAGGGGCAAAGCCCGGTTTCAGCCTTCTCTCTTCTAAGACTGTTATAGCCAACTAAATCAAATTTTGAAGTAAAAAACTGAAATCTGAAATATTCTTCAGCTTTCAAAAATAGCACACGAATAAAAAACTTACCAACATATTCTAGTACTATTTTCCTATCGCTCTTGATATACAAATTTGGGAGTAGTTGTTTCTTAGTTCAGCTAAGTTGCGAACCTTTGGTCAATACAGAAGAGGTCCAGGTTCGTTCCTGGCTTGTCGGAACTCTTTGCCACGCTTTCAGCTAGCTGCTCGACCTGCTAGACCAATAGTATTTGACATATTTGTCCGCGTAAAAGTTGTTGGTGCATAATGCAAGCTATACAAATTCAATAATACACATCTAGAATAGGGAGAGAGATAAAGGAAGAGAAGGAAATAGGAAGAAGGAGAAAGAGAGGAAAATAGGGAAAAAGGAAAGAAAGAGAGGGGTAGAGAGAAAGATAGAGAAAGCGAGAGAGAGATAAAGAGATGTATATAGAGAGAATAGCGCTTCCAGATCACATGTCCTGACGTTAGGATCTCTAGTGGCTAGTCCTAAACTAGGCCGTGACTACTCAGTGTTGATTATAAAATTATATCTATTTAAATCTTACATACCCCCTAAGATGTCTTCGCATACTCTAGGAAATACGAGTACCCCAGGTTGAATATCACGGGTCTAGACGACCTTTCTCCTTCAGTCAATGCCACCGGTAACATATTAAGTAATCGCACCTTCATTCAAACATGTTTGAACACATATGTAAGAATTTTGAGTGACTCATATTCATCATTTTTAATGACACAAGTCCACAGTTTTTTTCCAGGCAGGTAGAATGGATTACCTCCTGGAACAAATGTTCACCCACGTCATTGTTGCATGTTTTGCCAGATTCAATGCATTTCTAGTATTTTATATTTATTTTATATTATCTAGTACCAAAAACTTTTAGCTTGTTACCTCGTACCTAGGCTCAGTATAGTAGTACCAATAGTCCTCCCCTCGTGACAGGTCTGGAAACTCTTCTTCCTCCTTTTCATCCGGCAGGACTCATACTTTGTTCTTTCCGTCAATGGCAATCAAATACAATGCGAGTCTAACGTTTTAGACAACTCTGCTGCCAGTTTGTCCTCAACAAAGGAGTTAAAAGAAATATTTTCTAGTCGTATGCAAAAGGAGTTTATTTTCAATTGTGTTTATTCACTATACAGAAATGTATAAAAGTTTTCTTTAAAAATTGTCCCATCTTGCAGTACAAATGTCCGACAAAATAAAAAAATATGCATAAAAAAATCAATCATCCTATTCATGTTGTTTTCAAATGAAGAAGGAAGACAACAAAATTTTGATGTCATCTTTTTTTTTTTAGATAATCATGTATCTAATTTTCAGGTTGAATGGCATAAAATGGGTTTTGAAATATTTGAAATTTACTGAAAATTGCAAACAAAATTTAATACTAAGAAAGTGAAGTTACATATTTATATTGTTAAATTTCATGAATATGTGTGGTTCCAGGAACCCCCTCCGGTTCCTCGAAGTCCCCCACCTTCGTCTGAAGATGAGCTGGACCGAAGCACAGACGAAAACTTGAGTGCAGACCTCTTGCAGGTTAGATAGGAAATTTGAGATTCAAGAAAATGTCAGATTCCCGTTTTTTTTAAAACAACATTCTTAAAAAGATTTTTTTTCACTCCCAACATAATAATAGTAAAAACTTAACAACTTGACCCTCATACCAATTATTTTAACATTTAGCTTCATCTACAAGTTTATAATTAATATGGTGTGGCAAAACGTGTTTACATTAATTAGTTCCTATTTTTATCTTCTTTTATGGTCTTCATTTTTACAAAATTTTGATTCAAATTCGAGGTTTGGACTCATAAATTATTAGATTCAAATGACTTAGGTTAATTTGGGTTGTAAGGGGAAGCAAGAAAAGGCTAGTTTTTTTTTTTTTTTTTGCAGATTTTAAAGAAAAACATTTCATTTTGGCCAAAATAAATAAAGTATTTCACCAGTACAAACATAGAGTTTCATTTTCTTCACACAGTGATATCAAAAGTTGTTGAATATCTGTTATAAGTATAGCAGCATTATATCAGACACTTTTTAAATGAAGATAAAGAGTTGATATTAAATTCTAGGACAACCTTGACACTTATTCAAGAACTGTAGATATCCCCATGCAAAGAAAATTAAAATTAAAACTTCTACAGGAGAAATATTTGATATATTTTAACAAAAAAAAAAGTTTTGTTATAAAAGCTGCAAAAACACTGACCTTTCCTCGTGTTTCCTTTAAACTACCACTTGTGCATCAATGATAGAAACTTTGTTGGTTCACATCCCGAGGGGGTCAAAGTTTCTAACTGTTCATTGGATGTAAAAGCAGTTGACAGATTGATTTTAGTGATAACCTTTAGCATGTGCTATTCACCCTTAAAACAAACAAATGACTTTTAAATCGCATGACTATTATCACTTTTGTTAATGTACTATTATGTGGTGCATTCAGCTGATGGTGCCAGTGGCAACAGAAAGACTCCTGACTTCGTACCAAACACCTTCATCTGACCAAACCGATGAAGAGCTTGATGATGAAGACTTGGCAGTTGGCTGGGGAGCTGAAATTTTGCAGCTTCCGCCTTCACTGGAATTTGACATCAGAGTTCACAAAGGGGCTGAGCCATTAGGTAACTTCTCCGGAAAATAATTATAATAAAATAAAATAATCTTGCCATTTCCAACTTTTCCCAAACAGCAATTTTCTTAGTCAACTTGTAATGCAATAAACATTATTAAATTAAATATATTTAAAATTTATACCTGGATAAGGCCTAGTAAAGCCTTAAAGTTGCATGGAGAGCTGAGAAAGGTACAGAGTGTAAAATATCTGGGAAATGTAATTGAGGCAAAGGGTGAGAGAAGAAAGGATTTAATAAGAAGAGGACAGCAGGGAAAGTTGTTCTATAGGTGTGTAAGAGACCTGCTATGGAGGAGAAAAGTGCCCTTGAAGTGTAAGTAAGTACTCTATAGTATGTACTTTGTATGTGTTGAATTATTACTGTTCCAATACAAGCATACCAGCTTTTACCGCTTCATCGTACCGTTATTCATTTCATCAGCCATTAAAAGAGAATACACCACTGATTGACTTTGGTCTAATAACTACCGAACTCAATCACCTTGGATACAACAAAGACACGACAAACATTATATTACAAGTCTGTTAAACGCAACTGAACAAAAAAAAACAACACACACACATGCACAACAACACAAGAGGCTAGAAACAAAACAACAACTACATATGTCTCATCATAGTCAAGAACTAAATAATGTCAACAGTATGTATATTCACATATGCAGTAGAAATATAAATATTATGTAAGAGATACTAGTAAAGTGAAGACTATGGAAATTGAGTTTGAGAGGATCATGTTAGTTGTCACGAGAAGAAACAAGATAAGTAATAAAGTTATCCGAGGAAGAGTACATGAGATAGTAGAGGAAGCAAGGCTTAGATGGTTAGGGCATGTCATGAGAATGGAGAAGGAAAGGATGCCAAAGAAAATTCTGGAAATTAGTATGTAGGAAAAACACCACAAAGAAGGCCAAGAAAGAGATGGGAGGGACAGATAAAATAAAAAACACAAGTTAAAGTAGAATGATAGAAGAAATTAAAGGAAGAATGATGGACGGATAAAGAGAGATGAAGGCATTTTACTAAACTGACATGGCCACAAGCTGGAAATAGTTTATGATGATTATGATTATTATTATCTGTACATGGTAATTGAACCCGTGACTCCTTGCTTGACGTGTGAATTCTCTTTGCACTAAGATATCCATAAATAGTCCTGTGTATAGGGTTATCCTCCCCTCACAGTTTAAGGATGGATGTTTATCATTTTTCAGCTAAACTAATTTTATTGAAAGATGTACACCAAAACAACTGTTGCTTACTACCAAAGTTAGTTTCCACCTTCTTGTAATAATTAATGCTAAGTTTTTTTACATTAATTGTCAAGGATATGCCTAAATAACCTTTTTTAGTAAACTATTTTCATATATTTATATTTTACTCAAGTGATTTTGTGGTAGCTCAAGAAAATGTAAATGTATTTTCATAATAATCAACCTCTATATCCTATTGTCTTAGATCAGATAGTATGAGCTAATTTCAAGTAATCACTAGAGTTAAATAATAACGTATTTTAAAATTCATGTACAGACCACACTTAGACGACACTATTGTTTTAAAACTAAAAGTGACATGTAACCTCCATTTACATTGAAAAGTAAGAAGTCCTACCTCACCTGATTACGCTATGACCTTATATTATAAGCTGCTCCATGGGGAACCAAGCAATGCAAGTGTATTACCTTTCAGATTAAATAAAGGGTAGGCTATTTTATGTTTTAGATATTCTTTCTAAACTTAACACCAACTTAGCATTATCTTGAATGGTGTGGGACACTAAGTAATAGCAAAGAAACCAATTACTCTACATACATTTGTTGTAGCTATCATTATAATTTATTTGGCTATTTAAGCTATGGTTTGAATATTTTTGGTGACCTGGTGGTCTAGGGGTAAGGTGTCAGACTTCTATGGTGGCGGCCGGGGTTCAATCCTCGGTCCCGCCACAGATTTATCTGATTACCAAACCCTTCCTTCACCTCTGACAAGACATCTTGTGAATGTGGGGAATGCCAGGCCTCCACCATGGTTCGGATTCCACGTTAAACTGTAGATCCTTCATTTCATCTCACAATCACCCTACCATTACACATTAGCGTAAGTGCGTATAACCCGAACGGGTAGTAAGACGCTGTGCTAATAATAATAATAATAATAATTGAATATTTTAAATCTTGGGAATTGATTGAAACAATTGGTAGAAAGAACTTGCAGGGCTACAAGTGTCATAGAGTGTTCTCATATAAATCTGGTTTGTCAACATGCGTATTAAGAAGTATCATTCACAGAGCAAACACTACATATACTCAGAACCTAATCACCATGAGTCCGACCTCTGTAGTGTATATTTCTGGTCCGAACCCCAGCAGAATGGTATGTCCAAGTTGGGTAGTCACTTAAATCAAGTGGTAACTTATTTTATTTTAGAACTTTATGTGATTATTTAAATTACAACTTATACACATAATGTTGAATTTATTTACAAACCAAATTACTTGAAAATACATAGACATAGTTAATCACACTGTTCCCTTACGGGGTCGGCAATAAATTGTACATATAACTCAAAAAACAACAACTCCATGCTTAATACATCCCCACTAACTTTCTCTACACTTCCCTATTTTTGTATACTCCCTTCGCTTCAACAACATCCATACACCGAGTCATCCATGCTCTTTTATTAATAAAGCTCTAAGTGTTTCTCTTTTTCACACATTTGTCTAAAATATATAACCACATTTTACATGGTCAACCCCTTCCTTTTGATCCACACACCCTTCTTCATATATTGCTTTGTCACTTGATCCACACTCATTCTCTCAACATGATCAAACCAACTCAAGACGATTTTCTTTCAAACTGCACTCCTTCAGCACCCATTCATTACTGATTCTGTCCATACAAGTTTTCCCACATACATATCTTAGATATCACATTCCATTTACATTCACATCCACATTGCTCTTGTATTTCTCCTGACAAACCTGTGCTTCACATCCATAAAACAACGATGGCATTAACACACGTTTGTATACTGCCATTTTTGCCTCTTTCAATACTACTTCATTCTTTGCAATAGTCCACATACATCAACCTATTCTACGAAATACATTCACCATCCGTCCTCCCATTATTACAAAACATTCTTTAAACTAATTTTGAAAATAGCATAATTAATTCTAAATACTCAATAAAAGCAACAGAAGCTGCAAATATAATATTTGTGTCAGGATAAATATGATAAATACGATAAATACATATAAAAATACTTAATTAGTTTAGCCTCCATTCAGAATTGTAACATAACTCTTAAGTTATTAGCTTAACCTTTCTAAAAATTCAATCACAAAGACCGACAAAATTCAAGAGGTTCTAGTAAATTAGGAGCTAGTAACTTCCATGTTTTTAACCATTGTTTTTGTTGTCAGGCATTACTGTGGACTCAGTTGACAGGGGAGTCAACGGTATGTTGGTTATATCTGTGGCAGCAGGTGGGGCACTCGCCAAAGATGGTCGGCTGGCGCCTGGTGACTACTTACTATCTGTAAATAACGAAAGCCTCCGTAAGGTCACTAACTCGCAAGCTCGGGCGATCCTCCGCCGAGCTCAACTTCTCTCCACTGAGATCAAGTAGGTTTAGTGACAAACTTTAACATTTCTTGACTATGTGTTTTTCTAAAGCTAAAATATTCACCCACTTTGTTAAGGTTTAAATTCCTGCAGATAGACTTCATGTTCACATTCAGTTTGATTAAATATTACCTATATACTACATTATATTTGTAAAAAGTTACAGGAAAGGTAAATAGAAACATAATATAAAAGGAACAATGAAAATAAAAACACAGTTCACATTTTACATTGTTTCCATTGAACAAATCCCTTCCACCCACTCTTCCAACCTAGGTTTAATTAGATTGAAACTCATCAAGAGTGAGTGTGAAATGAGCAAAGCAACTTCCAAAAAGGAAAAACAAAAACACCTTCCCTGTATTCGCTTGCAATATAATACAATTACCGCATAAAGCATATATATTTTAAAGAAAATTACAATTCATATTACTATAGTATAATATCACTTATTAAATGTTGTTGAAATATAATTACAAACTTAGTTTAAAAAAAATATTGATATAAAATATTTTCTTAGAAAACTTGATTCTTTAGATTTTATTTACATTTATCATTTTTGTCTTTTGTTTTATTGTTTTCTACTTGTAGTTAATGATAATCTCACATTTCTATGCATTCAATTCCATTTATTTTATCTTATATAAAAAATACTTTTGGAGCTGTAAAACAACACTTAAATTCTTCTTTAAATTTACATAAAAGAAAATTGGTAATTTTTCCCTTTTAGATAGTTTATTGCTTTCATATTTAATTACCTAATAGGAGAGTAAAGTCTTATGATGCCGCATGCGAGCTATATCGACACCGAGTGGCCGTCGTCGTTAGCGATAATAAAGCCAATATTCGCGGATAGAGGGTGTCATGTGATCAGCACACTGAACCCTCCAGTGGCTAATCTCAGTTTTCTAAACTGTAGCCGCTACTTATTTATTCAAGTAGCTCCTTATGTGTCCTCAAAAGGCTTCATTGACCCTGTTTCAAAACTAACTGCTTTACAGAACCATTCTGGAAGCACCAGGGATCGAACTCGAGACCTCTGGATCTCTAGTCAATAACTCTGACCACTAGACCAAAAAGGCGTGTTCAACAAACACATTACACATTTATTATTAACATTTTATGAACTTTAAACCATTATCTAAATAATGTTGTGGCTTATAAAATTTGACTACTTAAAAAAAAATACTTTCATATTGGGTAAATGATTTATAGAGCTTAAAGTTATTTAGCATTTAAAAATCAAAAACTTTTTTTTCATATTAATGTTTCCCACCAATAATTAAAACAAAATATTAATAATTTTTTTTTTACCAAAAATGGGCTCTAAATACCTATCTCACAATATCATCATAAAATTAATTTTGACCATATAAAAGTTGGTATAAATGGTAGTTGTGCTTGCCTAGACAAGGTGTGGACCTGTATGTGCCTTGACCAGTCTGGTGTTGTGATGCATCCCCACAAGTGCTGGAACAATCTTATTACTTACCCATGGTGATAGGGGCTGTAGCAGTCAGGACTGGGTAAATAGGATTATATCTAAATGTCGCTAGCTTGGTACGGCACCACATTTCAGTCGAGCTACGGATAGTTGTAACGTTGGATTCACTCTACTTTCCTCCGTAACAGGTAGGATTAACATAAGATGCGATAGACATTGGGGATTTATGTTCAAGTATTCAGTTATTAGGGTGTATTATAAAAATTATAAGTTGAAATATTAGATGTTAACATAGACAAGGATTTGAACCCTAGACCTTTGATTTAATATACTGCTGCTCCCCCTACTGAGATATCTAGGTTTATAACCCCATTCAAGACACACTTCTTATTATCTCATAATACTTTACTAATCCAAATCATTTAAGATTTAATCATATGCTTTCCTAGTCAAGGTTAATACTTTATTGTGTTTAGTCTTTTGGGAAATAATTATTATGAAATGTGTCTTGGATAGGAATAATAGTTTGGATAACTCAGTAGGTAGAGTAGTGACGCACAATGCTGACTGTCCACAGTTCATATCTCTGCCTCGCACATATTCTTCACATTTAAAAATATACTCTTTACTAAGAACAAATAATATTTATTAAAGATTTTAAAATTATATTAATTTATTATTATTTAGTCTATTTAAAACCTATGATTAATTATTTAAGTTTCACTTTATATAGTTAGGAAAGAGTTTTAAACATAATTTGGTTATTTCAAGGTCACAATAAAAGTAGTTTAGTTAATTTTTTATTTCCAAATTATCGTACATGAGATCCCCTCCTTTGGATCTCAACCTGACTTTTTGATTATTGTATATTTAAATAAAACAAAACTCAGGGGTTTGAGCCCTCAAGCGAGTTGTATCAACCGAGCGGTCATCACCGTTAGCAACGATAGTGCCAATTTTTGTGGACAGAGGATGTCATTTGGTCAGCACAATGAGCCTTCCAGTCGCTAATTTCAGTTTTCTAAACAGGAGATGCTTCTTTTAAAAATCCAAGTAGCTCCTCATTTGTCCTCATGAGGCTGAGTTTGAACCCGTTCCAGACCCACTGCTTCACAGATAAATTTTGGGAGCACCGGGAATCAACCCAGGATTTCTGGATCCTTAGCCATAAACTCTGACCACTAGGCCACAGAGGTGGTCATATTTAAAATAATAGATGAGTAAATTAATTTGTTTAAGTTTTAATACAAAGATATTGTTGTCTCACAAAGAAGGATAAACCGTTTTAAGGATTCTATATTCTAAAATAAACTAAACAATATTTATGAATTGGTTGTCATGTAAATTTGACACTACAGGGTACTATATCATTTATTTCAACAAGAGTGTTAACGATGATGAATGAATCATAGTTGATTTATATGAACTGAAAAGTTTAAAAATTCACCTACTTTTCTAGTCTACATATTCATAAAACAAACATTCGGAACATACCCAGATTTATTATTGAGGGAAATGGAGAATGCGGATGTGGAGTATAAGGGGGGAGGGGGCAGGAAGGTAGTTGTACAATTCAAGCCCTTCACATTTTGGTGCAATCTTGCAAACCATGCTGATGTTTTTGGAAAACATCTTAAATAAACAAGATAGATTGTTCAATTCTTTGTCTTTATTTTTGTCACCTCGTCTCACTAACTGTTTAGGTTGAATCCTTCTTAACTAACTACGCCCATGTGCTAGGGATGAGGGAAGTTGAATTTAGAGTAAGTGTAACTGTATTTGGTTGAACAAAAAGTGGAAAAACATTTAGGAAAAAAAAAACCTCACTACATCCAACGGGGCTTCAAACACTGACCTCCTCGTTATTGGCTGCCCATTATATTTCGAGAGTGATCCTTTTGAGTGTTTGACCACTGAAGTTGGTCACTTTGTCACCACAAACATATACATTATTTAAATTGAAAATTTGGATGGACTATTGCACTCTTTTACATTTATCTTGTTTTGAATTCTTGAACGGAAAATAAAATGTTAGACTTGAACCACATACACACACGCGCACACATATACACTTACACTGTAATCCTCAGAAACTAGTTAATAATACATTGCTGAACAAATATTTATTCCCTCTTATCAGTTTGTGCTACATGTTATCTTGGGCACAATTCTTATCTTGCAGTTGGCTTCCCTGCTAATTGCAAAAAAGTGTTTTAAAATGCACACATAAACCTAATTTTACTAATGTTGTCAATTTTGACAGTTCAATATTTGATTTGATTAAGTTGACTTTTTCATCTTCTTTTAAATGTGCATATTTTTCAAGCCTATGCTTATTTTAATGTGAGTCAAAATATTGTTGTGTAAAAAAGAGTTCTAACATATTAGTTTTAACATATATTAATTCATATTTGCTTAAAAAAACCTCTCCAAATTCTAGGAACTTTGTTATTATGAATCATAATCATATAATGTTATTCAAATATTCATTTAGTAATTTTAATTATATTAAATGTGTCTCTCATAGCATATAAAATTAACTTTATTTAATTCCCTACATTTAAAAATGTTATTTTATTAAAAAACCACATATAAATACCAAATAGTTTTACATAGAACATATTTTGTGAACTAGACTCCTGAGCCAATTGGGGAGTCCAATGGTTTCTGTTTACCTAGTCCGGCAATCTTCACATACCTTTTGTTTTATAAACCTGTTTTTAAATAAAGTGTTAATTTGGGATGTGATGGGATACTTAATTTACTATTATAATGGATTAGCTACCCCTGTTTTTCAAATATCTGGGCAATTCCTTGATTTACTAACCTGTTTAGTCAAGAGTCTACTGTATATAAGTTACTCTTCTCGACTGGTAGCAAATGATGTAATTTTTCAAGTTTTTTTTTTCAGACTTCACCTGGTTGATTATATGTTTATTTATTGTAAATCATAGTAGCAAAATATTAAAGCATATTAATGATTCTCTAACTATTGAAAAATTAACTTCAAATTATGTAAGTACCTATAGTAAATATTTTTGAAGTAAACCGGTATTATTTGACTACTATCTTTATATACCCTTTTTAGAAAATAGAAAATGAGGCTATTTAATAAAATATCTTTTCTTGTTAATTTAAGTTTTCCTTAGACTTTCCTGGGGTTTTTACTGTGGTAAAAATTGCAAATTACTCATATTTTTTATTTTTAGTACTGAATTTTTGCAAATTACTTCTTTCTCTATTGATTTATCATAGTTTTGTTCAAATTAAGTCTATGAGAAATATATAATAGTTTTTTAAATCTGCTTCTTGCATACATCTGACAATTATATCAAATATATTGGCAATAATATGCCAAAAATATAGCTTAATTTTCTATATTTTGGCTCAAAACCACTCTTAGAGACTAATTTAAAAATTATCTCTATATTACTTTTTAATACATTATAAATACTGATTATCAAAAGTATTGATAATTTTTCTTTAGCATCGTGTCTTACCCATTCAGGCTATACAGCAATGTAAATATTACAATAATGGGTTATGGATTAAGAAGGTTACCTGCATTTTCATGGAGAGTAGGAAATCATTAAGGAAAAACCACCCTCGTTCATCCCACCAATTTTGGATAAAACTACGATTTCCCCTTCATCAGCAGTCCAGTCTTTTGCGAGAGTATTACCTTAGACCATGTGGCCACCGAAGCAGGTTTAACATCACGTCTTGATAGTTCAGTTTTTTTTTATTTTGTAAACAACATGTCTATTCCTAAGAAGCGATTTTGATTCATGGTGGCTACAAACAGGGAAAAAACAGGGAATTAAAAAATATGTATAAAATATCCCATTAATTTTGCAACTAAACACTAAAACGAAAGTTAATAATACTTAAATAAAATAACATTTTAGTTATTAAAATAACTGATAAAACCGTTTAGGTTTAGTACCTTACATTTTTTTTTAGATATGTGATCAATTATAAATAAAACAAAAGTCATTATTAAAATTGGAAAAAAGTAGTCAGGAAAAATTGAAAAGTGTTGTCTGGAAAACCTGGACAAGTCAGAGAATTTTGTAAAATATGTTTTGTAGCCACCCTGTTGATTGAAGCCAGATATTTAAAAAAATACTTTATTGCTATGTGATAATATAGTTTGTATTTTCTAAATAAAATATTTGAGGATTTTCATATTAAAAAGGTGACCTGGTGGTCTAGGGGTAAGGTGTCAGACTTCTGTGCTGGCGGCCGGGGTTCAATCCTCGGTCCCGGCACAGATTTATCTGATTGCCAAACCCTTCCTTCACCTCTGACAAGACATCTTGTGAATGTGGGGAATGCCAGGCCTCCACCGTGGTTCGGATTCCACGTTAAACTGTAGGTCCTCCATTTCATCTCACAATCACCCTACCATTACACATTAGCGTAAGTGCGTATAACCCGAACGGGTAGTAAGACGCGGTGCTAATAATAATAATAATAACATATTAAAAATTAATTTCAACCCAATATGTTTAGTATATATTTTGTAATTCTGTGTCCAAACAATGGCAACCATCATTCTCTTTTATTTTTACATGAAATTAATGTACAACTACAGTAAAACCTTGTTAAATTGAACATGAATAATTCAAAATTTGGTATAATTTGGACTGGCATGTTTACCCTGGCAAGATGTATTAACGCTGTTTTTTTTTTCTTTGGTTAGTAAATTGAAATTACATTTAACTCCAAGGATAAAATTAGGTGTATTTAAATGTGAGTAATTTTAAATAAATAATAAATAGTGTTGTTGAAATATATAGCAGAAAGTGTGATAACATTGTAGCTTCCCTCCATTTTTACCCCACATTCTCTTCCACTCCCACTTCTTGTTTGTCCCAGTCTATTACTGCAACAGCAAACCCTCCGTTAAATGGCGTGTCAAATTTTGAGGTGTTTTCACAGCAGGTTGCACACCTAAATCAAAACAATCCAAAACTGGTGACTTAAAAAAGACAACTCAGTGTAGCTTATGTACTTACTGCTCAGAATATTTGTTGTTTGTTTCTTGCATTATACAATGGAGAAAGAATTATCTCTTTTAATTCCATTTAAATAATATTTGTTAAGGAAATGCTCACTTGAACTATTCGTAAGGTGTGTATATATGTGTTTTATAATTCATAGTATTTATTTGGATGTCTCTTCAATTTTGAATAAATGAGCCTCATAATATGTTCTTCTTCCCGCTGTGCTCAGTGTAAAATATATCCCTGGTGAGGCAGCGGCGGCATACAGGAAGTCTCTGCTGGAGGCAGAAACAGTGGCGCCACCGCCCTCCAGACCGCCAACTCAGATCTCGCCAAGGTGAGTGTCAAAACAGCGAGAATATTAATCTGACAGTCATAATGTAGTAATCTACATAAAATCTTCCCTATTTATATACCTATTACCAACATGTTTAGTTGGACAACATTTTCAACTAAAGGTTAATGTTGATTCATAATTTTCATTGCTCTAGTTCTTTGGCAAAAATTAGTATTTTCGATGCTACCCAGTTATTGAGCCTCAATAATTTTGAGATTGGTGGAGATGATTTGATGGAAAGCACCTGTATCTGTTAAAGTCATCTTATTTACTGAAAAGCAGCCACCTTTAAATATTTTAAATCGTAGGGGTGTCTCAAGCGACTTCACTTAAAAAATGTATCAGCCTCAGCTTCTCTTAAAAATCACTTTAAGAAAAATCTCTTTTCGCTTTTTGAGTTAATTTGTAATATATATTTGGAAGAAGGTACAGGAAAGGTGGATATAAAACAAATAAAAGGGAATGAACAAATTATGAATTTTACAATGAAAGAAAAAATACAGTTCACACCTTATATTGTTGCCATTTGACAAATTGGTAATGGCTGCCACTTTAAGAAAATCAATTGTCACTGGCCATTCCCCGACATAGGTTTCAGTCTCTCATAACTCATCAGGGATAAGTGTGAAACGCGCAATTCATCTTCCTAAGTGAGGAAACAAAAAAACACAAAAGAGAGCAAAAGGAAATTGCTAAAGGATGAAAGGATATTTAGATAGGAACATTTAAAAGGAATAACATTAAGGACAAACACAGGAAAAGGACATTGGTTGTGAATATATAATATATCTCTTTAAGGAAAATATCTTTTCACTTTTTGAGGTAATTTGTAATATATATTTGGAAGATGGTAGAGGAAAGGTGGATGGAAAACAAATAAAAGGAACAAACACAATATGGCTTTTACAATGAAAAAAAAATCCAGGCTTTGGCAATTAACAAAGCTTCACCAATAAAAATATTTACAACTAGAATACACATTTTGTTCAAACTTTTCCTTTCTGTGCAGCTATGTACAATACAAATTAACTTTCACATTAAAAAATCTGTAGTAATTAAATCACATGTTGTGTTAATAACTTTATTAATCAGCCTAGTACAAAATTTGTTAATATCTTACAGTAAAACATTTTCTAAATTATATTTAGTGTCTAAAGCTATCTAAACATGTACAATACTGGAGGGGGCAACTATGAATAAACCACTTGTTCTGAGCAATAATAGTTGGAATGGGGTAGTGAGGAAGAAGACTTTTATTGTTCTCGATGACAAAACACTAGTCTCACTAATAAAGGCACAAATTAGCTTATATATATTAATGATCATATTTTATGCATTTAGTCATTGGTGCTTTTGATTAATAGTTTACTCGCTTCAGTGGTTGAATGGTCTAAGGCATCTCTCTCGTGTTAAACTGGTATTCTGATGATGTTGAGATTGGGGTTCGAATCTTGGTCAAGTCTACTGATTGTTGTTTTCCTAAATGGTTTCCCACTCTCTTTCCATGAAAATGCGGTTAGATTATCACAAAAATTCTTCCTCCCTCAACCTTACTACATTAGAGTAATTATCATATATGTGTATAATCTGAACGGATATTAAGACACAGTGATCAAATAAAAATAGTTCCCCTTTTGGAGGGAACACATTGACTCAGAGGGGGTCATGCCATGTAGCTACATTCCTGGGTTCAACCTCATATAACTTTAGTATAGGCTACTTCTATTGATTAATTTTTCATGATCATAGATTATTTTAGTTTGATTTCATTTATTTAATGTATAAACTTATCCAAATGAGGTTTTGTTTCCAAGCCATTTAGACATTTGTAGGAGTTTACTATTGTGATACTTTATGTCAGTGGTGTCACTAAGGGTTGGTTTCACTAAGTACGGTAGCCCATGATGTTACCTCCATGGACCTCTCCTATACCAGACCTGTAAATCATAATGCCCGTATATCATTGAATGTAATATAAATAGTAATGAAATAATCAACTAGCAAAATTAGAATTACACCTTTAAATTACAATATCATATGCACAGGTTAAATGTATTTACATGTACATAGTTGCATGCGTTTAAAGTGAAAATGCAATAATAAAAATATATAATTTAAAATGAAAACGTTTATGAACCACATAAAAACCATGTTAATTTTATAACTAAACTTTACCATTACATGAGACACATTAATGAATCATACCCGCCTCAGTGGTGTAGTTAGCTAACACGCTAGATTCATGTTGAACTAGACTGCTGAGGATAGAGAGATCAAGGTTCAAATCTCGTTCAGGTGAACTGGGGGTGGTTTTTCCTTACTGGTTTTCTACTCTACCGCCACGCGAATACGCGTTCACTTCCTCAATATTCAACTTTCCCAATTACTAACCCATTAGCATAATTAGTTCTTAAGTGTACAACCCGAACGGGTAGTAAGACGTGGTGCTAATTATTAATAGATTAGGTTTGCGTAGTCAATAATGGACCAAATCATGTACAAGCTGTACTCAGATTGCATACAGTTCTTTATAAGTTTCACCTCTGAAAAACTCATCTCTAACGAAAGCACAGAAACTCAAATCGTCAAAAATAATTTTAGGTTAAGGGAAAGTGTTAAGAGTGATTCTATGAAGTCCCATTCAGCTGTGAATGTCAAAACGTCTAATATTGCCCAATCATTGGCTTATTCTAGATCAATCTTTGATGATTTCCAAGTTCCTTATCAGCCTTGATATTTCTATTAAAAGTGCACTCTTGGATATTTCATCATAAAAAGTGATATTTTTTTTAAAAAAATAATGAATTTCTGCTGAAACACTGCACGCAGATTCTATATACATCCATTTTGATGTCACCTCCTCTGATGGTGACATGGTTGTGTCACATGGTGCAGTCTACACCCCCCCATAGCCACTAGTGACACCACCACTTTATGTAAAGCTTTATGAATAGGTGTTTACAATCAAAGACAATTTATGTCAGCCTGTAATAACATTTAAGTAAAACTGTTTTCATATTATATAACAATTTCTTGTAAAAATTATCTACTAATGTTATTTTATTGGATTTTCCTTAGCTGCACAATTTATTTCACACTTACTAATATTTGAACTACTATACATATTGTTAAAAAATTATACTAGTACACAGATAAAAATATAAGGATATTGAAATCTGTATTCACTACGTAACTTTACAAAATTGACTTGTAGTAAGATGATGACTATAACTTTAATTTAAGGAATTTAGTATAAACTCAATGGAAACAGGTTTGTATCAGAACTTACCATACACCTAATTTTGCATAGGGTACACCATAACCCACCTATAATGAGTTTAATATGAGCTTTACGTTTTGTTAGGTTAAAATATCTTTGAAAAAAAACTTTTAAAACTAGTTCTATTGGAAATATTGAAACTAAACTGTTTTTTTAGAATCGCTTTTTACTACCTGTTTAGGTAATATGCTTATGTACTAATTACGCTGATGGTTTTAGGGATTTAGGAGGTTATACTTATATAAAGTGTACCCACATTTGTGTGGAGGGAAAGTGGAAATTAATTTTTTTTTAAATCATCCTCGATACACTCAGCTCTTCAATCTTCTTGTCATTGACAGTCTAGTTTAAAGCGAGAGTAGCACATTAGACCATGTGTTCACCGAAGCTGGTAACTTTTATCTATTTTTAATATATTTATAACAACTAGACCACTATGGATATATATTCCATTTATACATTTTTCATCTTAGTTTTCAATTGTTTCTGCATCCCCTTAAAATCCACTCTATTCTTGAAAATAAATTAGGCTAAGCTCTGGTTAGCCCAAATGGGCAGTAAGATATGTAGCACAATATATAGGTTTTTTATGGACAAAAAGTGATTTGTAATTAATTAAAGAATCATTCCAGACTCTAATGGCAAAAACTGCATTAAGCACCTCAAAATGAATACACAAACGAAAAACACTACTTTTACACAATTAGCATTTAATTACTCTTAACTCAAATTGCCCACAAGTGAAGGATTCTTATTGTCATTTTTCTAAATATCAATATAATTTCTTCAAAGTTAAAATAACAAATATTTATTTTGTGCTATAGTAACAGTTTTATAACGTTTCTAAATCATATTTAACATCAATTTTAGAGATAATTGTTTGTCCACTACTTTTTGCATTGGTAGAGTTCATTAGATTTTAAAGTAATCTCTAAATATATTCTGTTTTCCACATTTTTCCATATTGAACTAAGATGTGCATTTTTAAGCTATTTGCTATTGGTTTCACCGAGCTTGTGAAATATGGACATGACTATATGGACAAGATTAGATCATTTAATTGTTATTGTAATGTACACTTTGTTTGCCCTGAATATTATCAGTCTTACCTTGACGGACTACACTATGGCTCTATCTTATAAGCTACACCATAGTGGAACAATGCAAGGTAATCTTGCCAATTTTCAGGGTAAACGAAGGGTACATTAATAAAGGTTTAGAGGAAAAGGGCGCACTAAGATATTTGGGTACTTTTCAGATATAGTGGTACATATCAATCAATTAAATAATAATGAACTAAATACTTGAAAAAATATGACTGATAAATAGATGAAATGTATATATTTGCATCACGAATTATTAGTACAGTCCAAATTTCCTTCCAAGTAGTCAACTAGTAAAATTACAGCCCTTGCCCAACTACCTCCTTGTCCGAAACCTTAGCTTGAGTGATAGTGTGTCTGCCTACTAAGCTAAGGGCCCCGGTTTCGATTCCTGGCATGGTCATAAAATTTAGCATTGGTGAAATGTGGGTTTCGCCTTTCACAGTAATGAATTAATGGCCGGAGGCTGGATATTGTGTCTGTTCTAGATCTAAGTTAATCTATAAATCGTGTGCTTATATAATCACTCAGTTCAGAAAGTGCACGTTAAATACTTCAAATAAATTAAATGAAAAATGACTAAAGTCTGTTCACGATAGGTTTATATCTGGATGACAGTTCACAAACCATATGTTTAGGTTTTTAATTGCCAACACTTTTAAAAGATCACTGTTTTGTTATAAATGTCAAGTCTTTTAATTAAATATTATATTTTACATTTAAAATAATGTAAACTTAAGTTTTCTCACACTATTTCATTACGTTTAATAATTTCTTTTTACCCTATTCGAAACAATTTTTAAACATAATAAAAGTTCTTATTCTTCATTCTGGAATGGTAACTATTATGTGTAATATAGTGCATACATTAATACCTTTTATTAAAGGTATCAATCATATCTACTTGGAAGAGAGAAAATACTTGTCATTTTTTTTATAAATAGTAAATTACTTTATGATTATTTTATTGCATTTCAAAATAACTAACTGAATAAAATATTTGTATCCACTGCATGGGTGCATCATTGTAAAAAATCTTCTTTCCGTCTTGTTATATCACATGGTTTAAATTCACTGGTCACCATTTTGAAGCTATACTTGTTAAACCTTTTGTGAAAGTGCTGTGAATAATTACTTTTTTAAGTGAAATAAAACAATAAATAAGCTTTGTGACCAACCTCAAATAAATACAAATAATATTGGCCTAAACTACTGTAGTTAACTTTCACATTCATACATTACCATAAGTTTTAATTACAGTTATTCAAAGTGACAGATGTCAACTGTTGGCGTGGGGATACATTAAAGACTATTTCTAGTAAATTTTTGAGCTGTCAACCAAGTAAACTAAGGTTGTGAATTCATTAAACCTCCTTACCTTACCCTTTTTTCAAGCCTTTTTATTCAGAACACTGCACCTACTAAGTTTGTTGTTGTAGAACACAGTTGAATATTTATTCCAAATATAGCTGTGGCTTATTATTTCACACATTATTTAATTCACTTTACAGTAATATCTATTGCACTTATATGTTCAGGCTATTATTGTCATTTATGGTTCAAATGAACTAAATAAAAAAATGCCAAATATAATAATGTTTAGTACTTATATAGATGTTGGTTGAAAACTATTCCTGTGATAGCAAAAAAAATATTTTTTTTTCTATAGTTAATTGTTGTAAATATTATCACTTGTATAACTAAACTATGGTGAAATATTAATTGCACTGAATGCATGCATTTTTTTAATATGCTGTACAAAAAACATTGAAGTGTAGGTAGAGGTATTTTGACTCTCACTTCGTTTTCCAATGTATCTTTCAAAAATTTTTGGGGAATGGTAATTTAAACAGCTATTTGAATAAACCTATATTTTTTTTAAAGAAAACACTTGTTTAAGTGGCAACGCACAAAATATTCAGCCACACCTTACACATTACATCATATTCAACTATTTGAATTTATATTTGAAAGAAGATACAGGAAAGGTTGATAGTAAACATTAAAAGGGGAAAAACACAATATGGTTATCACAATGATAAGAAGAAAACCATTCACACTTTACATTGCTACCACTGGACAAAAAGGTATTGGCGGCCTCTTTAAGAAAATCGATTGTCACCGCCCAATCCCTCGACCTAGGTTTCATTCTATCGGAACTCATCAAGTAGGAGTGTAACACGCCCAACGTAACTTCCCAAAAAACACAAAAGGGTGAAAAATGAAATCGTTACCTAAAAGAATTATAGGACACTTAGATAGGAACATGTAAAAGTAAATATCATTTGATCTAATGTTTTAATTAAGCAGCTTGATTTGATTCTACTTTTCCAAAAGTTGTATTTGATATTGCATGGGAAGTACTAAAATAGATGTAATTTGAGATAAAACAAATGTATGCATCTTTCAACTTTTTACAGGGGAATGACTCTTTTTTCATTTTGACAAAAAATTCACAAAAAGTAGTTCAATAACTGCACTTTCTACTTTTAAATATAAACTATATCTGAGCTTTGTAATAATTGCACTTGCTGTACATATATCATGCTTCAATTTTTCTTTTGACTGCTTTCCACTTTAGGATATTTCCTGATTACTATCGGTAAGTCAGCTTCTCACAAACTTTACACTTTCGCTTTGCATCGCATGGTTGTTAAAATAATTGGCAGTACAATGTACTTCTTGCTTTTGAGTTTTAAAGAATATTTTGTTTTTTTCAGCTTTTATTTCAATAAATCTAGATTATAGCATTATTTTTGTATTGAAATTTATATATATATATTTGTAATATTATTTTTCAGCTTGTAAAGCTATGCAAACTTTCCAAGACACTTTGAGTGTTATTAAATAAAATAATGAATTACAATTCTTTTATAGGTTTAGTTTTTTTAAGTAAGTTTAAAGCATTTCTACCCTCCTTGTAAACTCTTAGTATTTACACCTTATAAAATCTATTGTAAATTTTATTTATTTATTTATCAATATTGTGTTTTGTTCATATATATATAATTAAATATTCACGCTATTACAGCTGCTGGTTATATTATAGCCACATTTATATATCACACCTGGACACATGAATCGAACCAAGAACCTTGGGTTTAATACACTAATACTCTAATCACTGAGCTCTTCTGGAGTCATCCTGTTTCCAGGGTCATTCTTAACTCAAATTTTAAGGCAGAAAGTGTATTGGGTGTGCGGAAAAATGGCAGCTACATATTACGAGTGTTGAATCAAGTTTGTGGGCTATCAGATAATACAGCTACCTTTGACTCGGTAGGGCTCTGCACTGCAAATAGTACAATAACAACTGTACAATTGCACATCATCATGCTCATCATGATTGATTAAATAGCCAATCTTTAAAATTAAAAATGACACCTGAACATGGGACTCAAACCTAGGACATTTTGTTTAGTGAGCCAATTCTCTTACCATTCATCTCTCCTGGAGCAAAGAATGATCCTGGGCACAGGACAACTCTTGTCATCTTGTTGTAAGAGAATTGGCTCACTAAACAATATGTCCCGGGTTTGATTCCCATGTTCAGGTGTCATTTTTCATATACACATATGTAACTTGACTTTGAAATATTTTTTATCAATAGCAATCAAACCATCATCATCGTTTCCAGCCTTTGACCAGGCCAATTTAGTCAAATGCCTCCATCTTATTTTATCCTTCCACCATTCTTCCCCCTTTAATTATTTTACATTTTTCTCGTCTCACTTGAACACTTTCTGTTATTTGCTCCTCCCGTCTCTTTCCTGGCCTCCTTTGAGGTATTTTTCCTAAATACTTTATTTCAAAAATTTTCTCTGGCATCCTTTTATCTTCCATCCTCATTACATGATCATGCCATCTCACTCTTACCTTTTCTACTATCTCATATACTCCCTGTACCCCCACTATTTCCTGGATAACTTCATTCCTAATCTTATTTCTCGTGATAGCTAACGTGCTTCTCACAAACTTTATTCCCATGGCCTCCACTTTCTTAGTTTCTCTTACACTCTTTGTCCATGTTTCTGCTGCATATGTGACAATGGGTACAAAGTATATCCTGTACAACACTTCCTTACACTTCAAGGACACTTCTCTTCGCCATAGCAGGTCTCTTATGCAACTGTAGAACAACTCCCCCTTCTGTCCTCTGTTCATTACATCCTCTATGCTTTCAGCTTTGCTTCATCCAGCTTTATAGCTTTACTAGACCTTATTCTCTTCCTTGTAATTACCATCACTTCACCCTTTGCCATGCTAAATTCCATTCCACACTCTGTCACTTCCTCATTCCATTCTTGTAGTTGTTCCTGTGTTTCCTCTTCCTTCTTCCACCATACCATCAAGTTGACATAAAACATCATGTCTTTCATTCTTTCCTCCTCGAGTTTTCCTGCATCTTGGATCCTGACCATTTCTGTTACCATTACAAATAGTGATGCTGAAAGGGCACTCCCCTGCTTCACTCCATTTTTTTATTTGTAACCACTTTGTCCTCCCATTCTTCGTCTTAACACAACTCCTATTATCCTCATCCATACTTTTTTTTTATCACTATACAGTAGAGCGTCGGAAATCTGGACGTCAAAAATCCAGAGCATTGCAAATCCGCATCGGTGATGAGAGCAGGTAGGGGAGTTAGTGGAAGGTGTTCTTGAGAGTTCAATGACTTAGCCAGTCACCTCTCCTTGGTCACGTTCTCGGCTCAGTTCTGTGCTATCATTTACAAACTTTATAGCAGTGATGAAACCTTTGTTGTAATGTTGCCTTGTGACGTTTTAGTGTGCGAGTTAAGACGGTACATATTTTTACTTTGTTAATCATGTCATCATTATCAAATAAAAGGAAACATAAATTTTCATCTATAGAGGATAAGTTAAAAATTCTACGAAGACTGTCTAAAGGGGAAAGTGGTGCATCTCTCGCTAAAATATATGGTGTGGGAACTTCAACCATTATTGACATTAAAGCAAAGAAAGACAGTTTGCAACGTTTTGCTTCAAAACTAGATTTTGAAGAAGGTTCACAGAAAAGAAAAACCACAATAACGGCAAACAAAAAGTGCATTGGAAGACGCTATGTACATTTGGTTTACGCAGAGGAGAAGTTTAGGTGAGCCTATTTCTGGTCCACTCCTTTGTGAAAAGGCGATCCAGATGAATGAAAAACTTGTCGGGCCAACAGATTTCAAAGCTAGTTTGGGTTGGCTGAAGAATTTTAAAATGAGGCATGGGATTAGAGAACTGGATGTCCTAGGAGAAATATTATCTGCTGATAATGCTGCCGCAATGATATTTAGGGAAAAATTTGTTAGCATGACAATTGAGGAGGACTACACAAGATATGATGTTTACAACGCTAACGAAACTGGGATAAATTGGCGTTGCCTACCCCGGAAGTCATTGGCTTCTCGTAGAGAAAAATCTGCTCCTGGCTTCAAGGTCGCAAAGGAAAGACTGACAGCAATGGTTTGTGCTAACACAAGTGGTTCTCACGCTTTGGATCTGTTGATTATTGGAAAAAGTAAAAATCCACACTGCTTTAAGACCATTAAAACCTTACCTGTAATTTACAGGTCACAAAAAAAACCAACGGATGAATGCAGCAATTTTTACTGAATGGTACAAAGATATTTTCATTCCCAGTGTTAAAAAAACATAGGAAACAAAACAAAAAAGAAGGCAAGGTGGTCCTCATCATTGACAATGCCCCAACTCACCCCGGCACTTGATGTCTTGAACAAAATAGACGATAATATTCAAGTCATGTTCCTGCCTTCAAATGTAACCTCCATACTACAACCGATAAACCAGGGGGTCATAGAAAAAATGAAAAGAATTTATATAAAACAGATACTTCGTCGGCTCTTGCTAGCTGAAAGAGACGAAGAAAGTGTGCTGCAGTTTGTGAAAAACCTCAGCCTAAAGGACGCCATTTACATGGTAGCAGATGCCTGGGGATCTCTTACTGACGACAACTTAAAAAATGCCTGGAAAAAATTGTGGCCAATCCCCGAAACCCCAAATCAAGGACAAGATGAGGCAAACTCTCAAACTCCATCGGACGCCAACACTCCTACTGACGCCAAAGTTGTGGCTCTATTCCAGACATTGCCTGGTTTTTAACAGTGCGATGAACTTGACGCAAGGGAGTGGTTTGAAAGTGATTGCAATGACCCTGGTTATCAGCATTTGAATGATGACGAAATAGTTCATCAGGTAATTGAGGACAATGATAATGGAAGCAATGTAAGAGAGAGTGACGACGATGAAGAAATGTATGCTGAAGAAGCTGCCGGTCCTTCACACTCAGACGCCTATGAATCATTCCAGACAGCTATGAACTGGTTAGAAAGGCAACCTGAGGGGACGGCGACACAACTCGTACTTCTTAAAAGACTGAGAGACATGGCTGCAAAGAAATGTACATCAAGTCTTGTACAAAAAACAATTAAGGACTTTTTTACCCAGTAAGTTTCCATTAATTACTGTAGATTCTTGTTTTTTTTCCAAAAAGTATTGTAGAGTTACTAATCTAAATTACATGATGTGCATGTTCTTATTCAATATACTTTATTAAAATATTTAGTGTACTGTATTTTTCGAACCCTTCAGCCTCTATTTTGCAATACAGTAGACACCCGAGCATCATTTATCCTCTAGTCAATACATTACATATGTATACAGTTATTGAAAGCACATTTGAAAATCCGGACAATTCAGTAATCCAGATGGGTCCCGGTCCCGATCAATCCGGATTAACGACGCTCCACTGTAATTATTTTCAAATATATTTCCTGAAACGTAAATAATTTTGCCATTGTCTGTATTAGTACCTATTTTATATTTCAAAATAAATTCTCGTTAATAACCCTTTAACAATCTTTTAATATTTCTAATTGATTGGATTAATTATTTATTTTTTGGTGTTGTAATAATCATGCTGCCATTTATTATTTGCTATTAAATTATTAGTTATTTTATATTGTTGATGGTTCTCAATTTCATAATATACCACTTTTACTTTCATATAATCTATCCAATCTAATATTTTGAAAACTTCCTGTTTTAATCATGGATCTTTGTATAAACAAATCTTAAGAATTATTTATAAAGCATTTGTAGAAGACTTGTAGACAAAATTTTCTCATTTTCACACTCATTCGTTTTCTTAATATTGCGAGGAATAGCACATTTACACATTTGTGATCTCATCTAAAAAAGGTACCTGCAAAGAAGATTCTTGAAATTAAAATAAATTTTGTTAGTTAGAGTACTTTTGTTCATTATTATTTTAAACCCAGTTCTGAAAGCTTTGAAGATATTAATGAGTGAGTAATAAACATAAATACACCCTACAAAAATTAATGACATTGCCAAATGGCAGTCAATACCATTTAGCATGAGCTAACCCAACCAAATTTGAGCTTTCTAGAAAAGACAATTTTGTGCAAAATTTGCTTTGACAAAAATATGCTATTAAATAGGTATAGGTTTGTATCTGAAACTTAATATAATAAAAAAAAAATATATTGAACATTGCAACACTTTTAAGGGAAAATGGATTAAATAAAATTTGTTTCTTTTGTTAAATATAAATAAATAAAAAATCCAACCTAAAATGATTCATGTCCATTTTTAATTTTATTTTCAAGTTAATTTAATGTAAAAGTTGGTGTAGTATTTTTTAAGCATTAAGTATGAAAATATTAATTTGTAACAATTGGCAAGTATTAATATTGTCAGAAGTAACATGTATCTCCTTATTGGTCAAGAGTATGTTGTGTTGTGTTGTGTTATAGCTCCCCGTATATACACAAACAGAGCCCAGTCCTTGAAGTGTTTATTGACGAGTGTAGGACAGAGGCCCCTCTTGAACAAGTGTCAGTGTCTGTGTCGAGACTTGAGTGCGAACTAAACGTGGATAGGAGTGAAGTGACATTGTCAGAAAGTGTTGTGTGCAGTAGAGACTCTTTAGACGAAGGATCGGCGACAACACAGTCACAAGAGGAGGTGTTTCCAGAGAGCAACAACATGACAGTGACACAACATTCAACATCCCAACCCCCATCCTCCATGCTATTAGCCAAGCATTGGGGGCCCGAGAGGGAAGTTGAAGTTCTACGAGAGCCCAACTGTAGTCTTGGCATCAGCATTGTGGGAGGCAAGGTAAGCATTATTATATTGGTTAACTAGAGGTTAAAGTTTAGATAACTTGCATCAGTGAGCACGCAAGCATCAACCTTGTCTTGTATAGTTCTTGCTGATGAGGAGGTTGAGGCTAGAATCACAGATAGTAATCCTAAGAAATATTTTTTTTCTGCTTCCCCTTTACTCAAATACAGGCACATTTCCTCTATACTATACTTATCTCATCCTGACCTCGTTATTGTAAATATGTGGATAGCCTAACTGGATGGTAAGGTGGTGTGTACAAATAATACTATAAACAGCTTTAAATGCTTATTTTTCAAATTTTATGTCATTACTCTTCGTTGTACCTCTTGAAGGAAAACCTCTTTTCGCTTTTTGAGCTAATTGTATTATATTTGGAATATGTTACAGGAAAGGTGGATTAGAACGAATATACTTGTTTTGTTCCTTTTATATGTTTCTATCCACCTTTCCTGTACCTTCTTCCACAATAATTCCTCTTCATTGTTAATTGGATAACCTTGCTCTGTAATGTAATATTATTTGCAGTTTCATCTATAGTATCACTCTAGGCAGCTCTTCTTCTCTTGTGGTCTTCTTCTTGTACCCTTCAACTATGAAATTATTTACGGCAATCTCTTTCTTTCTATTCTCTTGTTGTGCCCATACTACATAATTCTTGCCTCCTCTTTTATCTCATGCAGACCCTGCACACCTGTGCATTCCATACAACATAGTTTCTTGAGCTATTTCTGCTGGTGAAAATCAACATGCTCCTCATAAACTTCATATCCATCACCTTTACTTTCCTGGTACCACTCCTATCCATTATCCATGTTTCAACTGCTTACTCTACCATAGGTAGATATAAATACATGGCCTGTACAGCATCCTTTTGAATTTCAATGGAACTTACGTGCCTGTAGTATGCATCTATTTGCTCTTTTCTTTTAACTATTTCCTACTTTTTCTTACCTCCTATTTTTAAAATATGTTATAGATACTTGAAGCTCCCCATCTGTTTCAAATTTACTCCATAGATTCAGATAACCTTACTTTCCCTGTTTTTCTTACTTGTTAACACCACCACTTCATTATTTTTTCTACTAAATTTCTTACCACACTTATTTGCTTCAGCACTCTAAACCTAGTTGTGCTTGTGCAAAAAATTAAAAAAACTAGACAGTGAAAAATTTATATTGTTCTGAAGTTATTAGGCGACCTGGTATATTCAAGATTACTAAAGGGCTGGTCTCATATTGCTTTAGACTTTAGTTTCTTTGGTTAAAACCCCAGAGTTGCTAACCAAAAGCGAGAGAGAGCAGGTTGAGATTAAGAGCCCATTGAGCTTCATTGAGCATGCCAACTAAGGTGTCAATCTTGTGTAGTCTAGTCTTGTTTGCTGGTGAGGAATCATCATCACCATCATTATCATTATCACCATCATTATCATTATCATTATTATGTAATATAAATAACAAGCCTGCGCACCATTCACTGCAGTTTGCGGTTGTAATGTTTTCCTAGGTCGACTTATACAATGCCGGGCCTGACAGCGGTTCAGCTATATCAGGAATCTTCATAAAAAATGTGCTACCACAGAGTCCTGCTGGTCGTACAGATGAGTTAAAGGTAACACCAAATTTTATTGTTTTCAATATGAAAACTATTATTTTTCTTAAGGGACTGAGAGTTTTATTGAAATTGGTTTTAATTTTTGATAATTTTCAAATGTTTCATGAGCTTATAGTTTGTATTAGAAAATAGTGAATTACATTTTTCTAAAGTTCAATTAGATTGTCATATTTGGGAGTACCTTAAGTGTGACTGAATCTAACCTGAAAACATGACTAGCTGTGACAAGTAGCCTACTTTCTTTCAAACGAATAAATTTCAACATATTTAAGAAAATTGCACATAATTTCCTGTTAATATTATTTGTAAAGTATTTCATAAGTGTTGTTTTATTTCAGACTGGGGATCGTATCTTGGAAGTGGACGATATTGACCTGCGTCAAGCCAGCCATGAAAGAGCCGTGGAAGTTATTCGGGGGGCTGGAAACCCTGTCCGCTTCCTAGTTCAATCCCTTATTCAATGGGTGGGTACCAGTTACCCCTGTCAAACGCATGTTACAAAGGATATAACTTTTTGTGTATATACTTTTGTTTTCAAAGTCATTGAATAGAAAAAATATAATTTATTTGAATCATGTTAAACACACAAAATCTGAAATATATATTATTTTGTCGTACTAAAGTTAATTTAACAAAGATAACTCAAGTTTTCTTCCAATTTATTTCTAAAGCAACTGCATGTTTTTCATTTTAACATTACTTTTTTTTTTAAATCTGTATATAGCATGTGTTTTACAGTTTTGTGTACATTTTGATTGCTATGTTTAATTTGTAGATATTTCTAGCTTGATACATTTTTTTTTGTAATATTTTTTTAATTTGTTTTATTTATTAGTCTATGGTGTTGGAAGTGTTTTGGGTTTCAACCATTATAACTTGGCCTATTATAGTGGAAAATTTAAAGTGCAAAGTGTGCTTGTTTAAAAAATATAATTGAATGAGTGATTAATTTATTGGTCCAATTCTAATCTTACTTACCTTTTGATTGCAATACCTGTACTATTACTATACCTTATGGCAAAATATTTGGATGTCTACTGGTTAATAGTTACTAATAAAGTCTCATAATTAAATTTTAATGCTAACAATTCATGTAAGTGTCGTTCAATCCATCTAGAAATATTACAATTATACCCCTTAAAATCACAATTGATATTGCAACATAAAGTAAATAAACTTAAGTTAGCTCCCAAATCTGTGTAAAGAAATTTGTTAATACACCTTTTATAGAAAAGAATAAATAATGATTGCTGAAAATTTTACATGGATACTATTTGACTTTTCTGTTATATTATTATTATTAGCACCGCGTCTTACTACCCGTTCGGGTTATACGCACTTATGCTAATGTGTAATGGTAGGGTGATTGTGATATGAAATGAAGGACCCACAGTTTAACGTGGAATCCGAACCACGGTGGAGGCCTGGAATTCCCCATATTCACAAGATATCTTGTCAGAGGTGAAGGAAGGGTTTGGAAATCAGATAAATCTGTGCCGGGACCGAGGATTGAACCCCGGCCGCCAGCATAGAAGTCTGACACCTTACCCCTAGACCACCAGGTCACCCTTTTCTGTTATAATTATTATAATTGTTATAATAATAATAATTATTATTTATTATCATTATCATTATCATCATTTATACTTTGACACTTAAGAAATATGTTTAAGGTGGTGATGAAGGGCACATGAGAAAAGACCAGTGTTCTAGCAGTTTTTATAGCAAAAGTTTTTTTAACCAAAATAAAAAAAATATTGCTCAAGTAGAAACATAATTTAGTTTTTTTTCACGTGGTGATATTAACAGTTTTTGAGTAGTTTTCATGAGCATAGTGGTATTAAATGACTAACTTTTTAAATTAAGAGAAAAAGTTGTCATTAAATATCAGGATACTCTTGACAGATATTCAAGAAATATTGAAATCACCATGTGAAGAAAATAAAACTCTATTTTTGTAATGAAAAAACATTTGGTTTATTTTGATAAAAAAGAATTTTCATATAAAAACTGCAGAAACACTTTCTTTTTCTCACGTCCCATACATCGTCACCTGGGGTGACATTTTTTTTTATAGCCAGTATACATCTTGGAGATATTTTGTATGCCTTACTATATATATATATATATACTTCTCTCTTTTAAAAATACCCCAACTATTGATGCATGCTCTTTACAAAATTAAAGCATGAGTTATGTAATATGTATCATAAATGTTGTTAAGTTTTGATTTAGATACTCAATTTATATTTCCCCTCCCCACCAACAATAACTCATGGTTGCTGCTCATGTAAAAATATATACAGTTAATATCTGCACTATCCCCCTTAAATAATACACTCTTGTGCATCATAATCTCTTAATATATTACTTTATTCACTTTCAGTGAATTTTATAACCACAATACATTTTCATAATTTATTTTTAAATTGTTCTTAATCAAAAAATAGACAATAGCTTTCAGTTATTGTAATTGTTAATTATATGTTATGTACAATCTCATCTAATTTATAATTAAAGTAATAAAATTACCAACATACTTTATCTAAGAAGTTTTATTAAAGTACATCCTCTCTCTCTCTTAAGTAACTTGATTGTAACAATTTCTTTACTCAAACAAACAAAATTTGAAGGATTTTCATAATCTCAATGCCAAGATATCATGCATTTAACCATATTTTAGAAAATAATATTAATATTAAGATTAAGATTGAAATTTTAATCCATAACTTTAAAATTACTTGATATTTAACAGTTTTGTAGTTCAAATTCGTTAGTGATATATGCATAGTATTATTTTTTCTTGATATTTGGGAACTTAGGAAAGAAACGAATAAAACCAACTTTTATTAATGTGAACATGAAATTGTTTATTCATCATTGTATTAAAATATGGCGGACCATTAAGACCTTGCTTAACAAATTCATTAATTTAATAACTTTTCCATAATGTACTTAATTTTTCAAAATTATCTTTTAATTACTCACAAAGTTTTGTTTTTACAAACAAAATTGAAAATCCCAGTTCATTTATTTGAAAATTAATATTACTTTATAAACATTTAATGTTGTAATGTTCGTATGAGTGAGCAGCAGCCCCCTATTCTTGTAAGTTGCCCCCGGTGGTGCGTAAACAGTTGTGCAAGGTGTATGTAGTAAGTGTGAGTGGTCGTCCTGCATGACTCGTTGCAGAGTGTGGACGGGGATGTTGAGGGTCAATCGTCTCAAGTTGCGTCCGCATCCTCCGCAGGAGCTGCTGGTGGGTCAGTGCGTCGACGACAGGCCCCCGCCGCACCACCCCCATCGAGAACCTGCTAAGGGCAGCCCCCCCGCCCGTCCCTCAGGCTAGGACACCCACCCCTGAGCTGATACAGGTCAGTTATGGTTTATTTTTACTATACAATCTGGTGTCAATATCAACTATGAGGGATATAACCATAGTAGAATTGTTGTAGGATGGCAGGTTTAAAACTGATTCATATTAAATTATTTATTTCAATATTAATGAAATGTTAATGTTTTATTACCTTTGATGTTGGTATGGGTTGGATCTTATATTTCTCGAATCCGAATCTTAAATTTTCTTTTTAATCTCGAATCCAAATAAGAATCCTTGATTATTTAAAAATGTACAATTTTAGATTAATTGAAAAGATCTAAAATTGAGTATGGTGTGGATGCATGATTATTAAATACATTTATGGCGGTGTATGATGGAAGCAAAGCGTGTGATAGGGTGGATGGAACTTTGATCTAATGGTTTGACACTCAACAGGATGTTAGACAAGGTTGTGCTATGTCTCCCAAGGTGTTTAATATATTCTTGGATAAGTGTATGAAGGATGCTATGAGGACAAGGTTCGTGTGCAAATGTGCATTGTGGACGGGAGAGTATTGCTTTAACCAGATGATGCCGTATTTGTGGTTGAGATTGAAAGTGACTTGCAGAATGCATTAAATTGTTTGAATGTGGAGACAGGCAAAAAAAAAATCTTTAAATAAATGTCTCCAAAACTTAGGTGATAGTTTTTGATATAGATGGATCAGGAAATGATTGTCAACCTAGTGTAAATAGAAAACTGTTAGAACAAATTAATGACTTTGTGTATCTGGGCAGAATGTTCTGTAAAAATGGAAGGATAGCTGGTGGAATTGACAGATGGGTGAATGCATCTCAGAGATTAGTTGGATGTATGTAGACTATTGCAAAGAATTTAATAATATTGAAAGAGGCAAAAATGGCAGTATATAAAAGTGTCTTGATAACAACATTGTTGATTGGATGTGAAGCTTGGGTTTGTCAGGAGAAACGCAAGAGCAAGGTGAATGTGATTGGAATAAAATATCTAAGAAATCTAAGAAAAACTTGTATGGACAGAGACAGTAATGAATGGGTGCTGAAGGAGTGTTGTTTGAAAGGTAAGACACTAGGTCAGTGTGAAAGAAGCGTCTTATATTGGCTTGGGAATGTTGATAGGATGAGTGTAGATAAAACTAAACTCATATATTTAGGTTGCTTAAGTAAATTGAAACCTAGGTCTTATCTTACCCTTATGATTGAAACCTACCATGATGATTGAATAAATGACTAGGGTCCCCATTAAATAATTAACAGTTAAAAATAAAATTAGTTAATTTAGGTTTGTATTGTTTGGATTAATCCGCTTCCAAACGCTGAAACTTGCCCAAGGAGTAACGGGACTGATATCAAGTTTAAGACTTCATTTCTTCACATAAACACTGAGCATTTTTAATAGTTTGTTACATTTTCAACCTTATTTTACATTATTTGTATTACTTGTAACTTTATACTTCTACTTGTTTACTCCATTTAAATTCCGGAATTCATTGTTTGAATTGTATTAATTGTTTGATGTCCTCAATTCATTTCTGATATTAATTATTTTAATATGGTTTCATGTATTTATTTTTCTGAATGATGGTCACCATTTGACTTGATAATTATGTTATGTCATGAATATTTTTAATCTTTTTATTATTTTTATCTCATATATTTTAATGCTTATTGAAAGTGTAACTTGGATTTATTTCTCAATATTAAAATATTTTTAATTTTAACCTGTTAATAATTTTAACTTTTTATTAATCTCTTTTGTATACTATCCTTTCACCTTTATATTATAACCTTAGGTCTTTCGAAGTCTTAACCATAATTAGTCACTCTGTTTACAACCATCTTACCATTGAATGATAAAAAATTACACAATTTAAAAACTACATTTAACATTTGAATCTCATATAAATTTATTTAATAGTTTGAAAAGAATACATTAGTTTTATAAAACATTATAATATCATTTTTATTTGAAAGCTTATTTTCGTGAATATTTTATTTTATTTAGGCCTATAGATAAAATAAATAATTCAAACAACAAGGGAAAATGCAGCACTAAGAAAATAAAACTCAGATTTGTAAACACTGTCTGATGTTTCACATTCATGCAAAATTGAAATAAAGTTGTATTAAAATTTTTAGGAGAGGTCATTTTGTTACATATAAAAGAAGGTACAGGAAAGATAAACATAAAAATTAAAATGAATGTAAGCAAAATGGCTTTTACAATAAATAAAGGAACTACAGTTCACACTTGATATTCTCTGGTAAAAGCCAAAAAAACAAATTTTGTTAGCTACTGTAACTCCTTCTAAGCTTAACAAAACGTACCTTGAAGAGTAAAAAGAAATTTCCCTTAAAAAGCTATAGGAGAAGAAATTGCCATTTAGTTAGTTACTTTTACTTTCTTTAAAATAACTTAATATTATTTTAAATTATGCACTTAAAATGGCTACTTTTTCATATTAGAAACCTTTTAATGACATATTTTTAATTTAAGTTGGCTGTAATTAATGCATTTTATTTTTAAGATAAGCTTATTTGCACTTGAAATAGCTACTTTTGCATATTTTATTAGAAACCTTTTAATTACCTATTTTTAATTCACATTATTGTAATTACTGCATATTCTTTTTAAGATAACCCTCCAATATTAATATGTAAATTTGTCTGTCATTTAAAACAATATTATTATTATTATTTTACTTTTATTTATACCTTTTGCTTTTCAGGAGGGATTGGGCGATGAAATAAAACAGGATTTACAACAGAAACGAAGGGCTTCGCTTCATCAAAAATCACCAACAGAAACTAGACCACAACAGGAAACAAAACAACAGTCAATAAATGTGAAATCTCCTACGGAACCTAAGGCAACATTATCGGACCAGAAGCTACATAAAAAGGGCCCGTCTTCTTCGGATGAGGAAAGTGAGGATGAGGAAGACTTTAGAGACCTAGCAGGTCATATTATGACCAAAAAAAGACAAGAAGTGAGTGCTATACCCTGTTGCAAGAACATCGTAGACCCTCCGCTTCATAGGTCACATGTAGGTTTGCTTGAATTATAGATTAAATTTACACTTGTTTTAATTATCTATGTATATGCTATACAATGTTGTTTTCTTCATTTTACTTGCTTTGTTGCTGACCTTTTTGGAATGTAGATTGTGTACTAGAGTACCTAACGAGGTGATTGGGGATTCAAACCCTTTCCAAAACTATTAATAAAAATGTATTTTGTCTTCCACATCATTGTCTAGACTAGTAAATTATTTAAGTCTTATACAATTTGTAACATCCACAGTCTCAGTAATGTTGAACAATTCTAGACATTTCCGTTTGGGAGATTTCCCCATGAGCCACTCCAAGTTGAACCTACTTGACACCTTTCCCTGCTAAAAAAAATGTAGACGCAATTCCGCATACAACCATTAAAAGAATTAAAATGTAGAGTCCTAATATAAAATAAACAATAACTAATGAAAGCTAAATTAGATCATAATTTTGTATTAATAATTGAGTGTAACCCAATAAATTACCTCTTTGCTGACTCAAACCTAGGGTAGCTGAGGGGCTTCTGCCATATTCAACATGGTTTGACTAGAATATATTCATAAAATTATTTACTCTAACTTACCACCAATTTTAATGATCATTAACATTGCTGAAATTACAAAATAGCAAGGATGAGTGTATAAATTAGGTTTTTATTACCCATGTGAAAGGAACATTTTCATGTCAGGCTTAGTCTACAGTTTATACTTCCTTGATACCTTTGAAGTGCTTTGATAAAATAGGCTTTCTTACACACTCCATTTCCTTAATCACATAATATTTTATCAACAACTCCTCCATCACGTCGGCCCACAATCGAACTATAACAACTGAGCGTCCACTGTCTGCTGGCAAAGATGGTGTCAAATTCTGTGGGTAGAGAATGTCATGTGGTTAGCACAATGAACCCTATGGCCATTAATCTCAGTTTAATAGACTGGAGCGGATACAATTTTTTTTATGTAGCACCTTATTTGTCCTCGCGAGGGTGAGTTTGACTCCGTTCCAGACCTAATGCTTCACAGAAAAATCTGGAAGTGCCGAGGATTGGTCTTGGGACTTCTGGATCTGTAGCCAGGAACACTGACCACTAGACCACATAGGCTTACCACTTGGAAGGTTTAATTTTCTATTCAATCAAATTCTTAAAAATAAAAAAATCAAGCAAATTTTAGAACCACATTACACATGTTCATAAATGTACTTTTTATTTGTGCTTAGTTTGTGTTTAGTTTTAAAAAAAAATCACTAGCCCTCGTTTATTAAAAGTTTATGGAAATTGATTTTAAAGACAGGCAAATAAAAATATACATTTTGAAAATAGTAACATATTCCTTTATTGCCGTTACTGCTCTAATTTAATTGCACTGCACATATCAACATTCATTCTCTGCAATTCTCATGTTATCTGCAATTGTCTGTAATGATGGTTCTCAGAAAGTTAAAGCTTATCCAAACTATACATAATTTTTTTATTAAAAGTTTACATATCAGAACTCTAGGGTGCACATCAATCTGCGATTATATGATCAATCTCTTAAGGGCTTTGAAATAGTGAATCAGTCTTCATGCCTCAACTTTCAATGCACCATTTGTTGCCACTGTCTGGAAGATAAGTGTATGTTTTTTTGTAAATCTTAACTATAAACTCTTCAATGTTCTTACAGTTGGTTGCTTGAAAGAAGGTTAGTTGGGTTTAAGGAGCAGGGAGAAGAAATTTCTTGCCCACAAAATTCTTAATCAGGACAGTTGGGAGTCATTGTAGCATTTGCAATTTGTATTTTTTTCAAAAATCTTAAGAATACTCAAGAAATATTTTTGGAAGATTAGTTATTCAAATGATTTTAGCTTATGTTTTTGATTTTATTAATATTTATATGACCAGAGTTGGATCTTTTTTTATGTTTTATTAAAAGTTATCTGTATAGCATTCTTATGAGCTCTCAACTGTATATTTAATTTTAATTTGTATCTTAAGGTAGGTTCCCACATAACCGTGTATATGGCTCACGACCACATCAGTCGTGTGCATGATCTTGTGCAAACTAGTATTCAAGAAGCGACTGGTCGGGGTTTCGCTGGTCGTATATTATCCACCTGATTGGTTGACTCTTAACTCCTTCAATTAACAGTTATCTGAGTGTAGACCATATCCAGGTATATCTGTTGTGACAAAATAAAACTGTGACTGAGAAAACACTCATTGAGAATGTCCAGACTCGTGGACTGCTCCACGACAATGACTGGTCAAAAAAAACACGGTCTTACACATGACGCCTTGCGAACCTGCCTTTACTCTTTTGCACTTATTTACAATCTTATATATTATCCTGATAAATGTTGAAATAAAACATAAAATAGTTCCCACATATTTACATTTGAGAATAAATGTAATATATAGTATTTATCAAGTAAGATGTTCATGGGTTAGGCTAACAGTTATGAATATTACTTTTTTTTATCTTTTCATTACAGTTATAAAATTAATCACTTTACTGAGACTATTCATCACATTATATTATTTTGACTTAACACGAAGGATTCGCTTCAATAGTGCAGAACATTTTAGTGAAACATTTTGTAATTTTTGTTAAATACATCCTTTTATATTTTAAATCTAAATTATTTAAGCTTAGGTACCTAATAGAAAGTATATTTGCAAAACATTTGTGTTTATCGTCAAACAATCTATCAACACTTCCCATTTAACAGCTAACACACATATCCACTGTTATTATTATTATTATTATTAGCACCGCGTCTTACTACCCGTTCGGGTTATACACACTTACGCTAATGTGTAATGGTAGGGTGATTATGAGATGAAATGAAGGACCTACAGTTTAACGTGGAATCCGAACCACGGTGGAGACCTGGCATTCTTCACATTCACAAGATGTCTTGTCAGAGGTGAAGGAAGGGTATGGAAATCAGATAAACCTGTGCCGGGACCGAGGATTGAACCCCAGCCGCCAGCACAGAAGTCTGACACCCCTAGACCACCAGGTCACCTCATATCCACTGTTAATGTTAAATGTGTCTATTTCCATCTTAGGCTATTGTGCACACCACTTATCTAAACACAAACATAGTTTAAGTTCTAGACCCATATCTTATCAAGTCAAAAGAATTAGTTCATATGAATCTAATGAATTTAGAATCTGACTTGATTTTATCTGTGAGTATAAAATCTTAAAAAACATGACACGGATAAGAAAGTTAACTTCCCTGCATTGATATTTTCTTTCTTTCTTAAATTTTGATATAGTTCAAATTAATTCTTTAGTTGTTGTAGAAAATATAAATTGTAACTAAATTGTAACATCTTTTGTTACAATGGGGATTCACAATTACTCAAGTGATAAATCATTGCTCTAACGTTTGTTCATTGGGGTTGTCCTATTATTATGTTGGGACAAACCATCATTAAGTGGCATTATAGCGATAATAAAAATTAAAATAAAAGATTAAAAAAGAATCTTGAATCTGATTTTATTTTTTAAATCCGCTATTCTTGAATATCTTTAAGGATTTGAAATATTTGAATTTTCTAGGATTATTATGAATCTTAAATATGATTTATACAACTATTAGAACCTTGAACTACACTTATAGTGAATTTGATCATTCACACACGGTTTGTTTTCACACTACATAAAGAATAAATCATTACTTACTGAAATTCAAACAATATCATTAAGGCAAAGTCTTAACAATTATTAAAACTGTCCATTAGTCCAACTTTATAGTCTGATTTTCATAAAAAGCCTGTTTATTGAAACTTGTAAACTCATGCTGTCACAATGGCAAACATAAAAATATTACAATTATATTTCCATTATATACTTTTTTACATCGATTTCCAGCTTTAGTTCTGTGTCAATTTTTTATTCAATCCATAGGCCTATATTTTTCCACTACCTGCTTTCTAGACCTGTCTTAGTTTCATTCGTATGCCTTATAATCTAACTTAAGACCCAGACAATCTCATCATCCAGTCCCCAGCCATTAATTTATCACTGTGAAAGGATAAACCTACATTTCACCATTGATAAAGTTCTATTTACATTCATAGTCTGTTTAATTAACGATGTAAAAGATAAATGATACAATAATGCATAGGGAAGTATCGATATTATTGAAATATTTTGAAAACTTTATAATTAATAAACCTAAACAGACATATTTCTAGAATGCCAAATTTTAGTGACGTTCCATCAATGTTGATGGTTGAAAGTGGGCATCCTATAAAAACAGGGCTTGCTTAAACTTTGGATCTAATCTTTTTTTCTTTTCTTTTTTCTTTCTTACTCCTCATTCAGGTTATATGCTACCAATCTATTCAACTGAACAAATCTATATTTAAGGAAATTCTGAACAACATTATTTTATACATAGAACAACATGGAGTAAACACATTGCGCTGAACATTTCTATTGAATATGATGCTTAAAATGGATTAAAATAAGTTACAGTTATAACACTAAACAAATTGTGTTAGTCTTAACTCTTAGGTAAATATATTGTAAAAACAAAAACTGTTATTGCACATCATTGATTATAAGGCTCTCTCTCTTTGTATATTATGTCCCTGGGCAACTGATTGTATTAAATCAGATCTATTCTATTTGCTAAGACTATTTAAGTAAAACCTCTTTTCACATTTTCAGGTAAATACTATATTAAGGGATTCCAACTTAAAAGTTCCCAAGTTCACAAGCCGAGTGGTGGGCCATATCATAATTATCTAAGGAGTGGAAGGAAATATAACTCATGCCGATACAATAGTTGTTATTATTAAAATAGAGCAAAATTAAGTTTATTACTGAATGTACATCTGTTGGAGCTTTTATGGATCCCTCCCACACAAGTCAAAACTTTCCTTTTCTCGGCTAGAAATATCAATTTCACTACAGTATATCACTTTTCCAAGAAACTTCACGGGCCTCAATAAACGGCATTATGGGCCATACGGTCCGCAGGATGTTAGTTTGAAACCCATGTATCATGTTCATATTAGAAAGCACAGTAAAAGGCATAGGTAGGTATTCCATTCGATTCATTCTTAAAAATAATATTAATAGCTAGGACTTTAATGGTTTCCAAGCAGTCTTGATTAATTGTTTAAACCCATAAATAATTAATGTTTTCACCCTTAGTAAATTCATACAATGCTATCGTGTAACTTGGCTATGACTTTGTTCTCCAAATGTATCTAGTCAAACTCCACTGGCTTATGACAAATATTTAAGTACTTTTGAGCTCACTATGTGTAGAAAATTAAATTAAATGTTACTGCTGGGACAGTGTTTAATTTATTTGGCCAAATAATTTTTTGTTATAAAAAATTCAAAAATACAAACTTTATCTTGAGTTTTATTCCATTCCGCCTTATATATAATTAATTTTATCTTTAGTAGGGTAAGTAAGCTTAAAAAAAACCACATCCATTAATATTATCAAGAAAGCAACCGGAAATTAGCTGTAAGTTTCATTTACTTTATACATTTTTCAAAAGTAACTGTCCATTTTTCTGTTTTTTTATTTATGTGTTTCTTGAAATGAGAAAGGTATACACTAGAATCTTTGGTAATCCGAATGAACCTTAAGTAAAATAGGCCAAAATACAGATGTAGAAAACAAGAAGCAATGCTATTTAAAATGAACACTTTATTGAGCAAAGAGTGTGAGCCCACTGCTACCTCCACACTTTACATGTCACTTTGATGGGAAAAAAAGTAGCCATGCCTTAACCTTTCTGCTCCAGTTATTGTTTCTCAATCAGTCTAGCCTTGTCTGCTACTGTGAGCAGTGTGATATTTCTTAGTCTGGCATTCTCGTTGTTTTTAATCGATTTGTGTGTATGTTGTGTATACATACTTGCTAATTCAACCGAATTGATAATACAAACCATCCCTGGTCTCAATTAGTTCGGATTATCAAGGTTCTACGGTATTTACAAAAATTCTCATTCTTCCTCCATGCAAATGCAGGTGCACTTCCTCTAAATTATACCTTCCTAATCCCTGACACATTAGTGTAATTAATACATAGGCATATAACCCGAATGGGCGGTAAGAAGAAATGTATAAAAAAAGGTTTAAAACCTTTTTATAAAATTTCAAACTAAAGAAAATCAATAATCTGTAAAATACCTCAAAATATTTATATCCTTAAATATAACAATACATTTTTATATATCATATAAAACCATTCCTAGATACTAGTTTTTACTAAATTGTAAAGGCCATTTTTGAAAAATTTAAATTTTAACCAAAATAGTCATCAGAAAACTACAATTAAACAAATATTCTTTCCAAAACACAAATAGGCAGTGTTATATAACATGCAAAACATTCTCCAAATATAAATTTTAAATAAAACTTCTAAAGCCATTTAAAAAAAAGATTGAATTTAAAAAAATTAGCCATCATTAAACTACCTTTAATTTGAGAACCATACTTAAAATTTAAAATAAAGGCCCCATGGTAATACTATGCAAATATTAAATTTGGAGGATATCCATTAAATTGTTTCAGATGTAGCCCTAGGGAAGATAGACAAACAGACAAAGATAATTTAAGGACCCACTTATTTAAATTTGGACATAGAACATAAATATTCATCTTAATCTAATTATAGAAATGGTTCTTGGTTATAATACTTTATCTATATGAGAAATACAAACTGTGAAATATAAATTATATGGAGGTAAACCAACCTACAAAGATCTAAAGAAGTGAGGCAGAGTTTCGTCATGGGAGGCAAAATATTTTTTCTAAATTTTAATGATTGGTATTGAATTGATATTTATTTTTGTGTGACTTCTGTCATACCATTCGAATAGGCCTACTCAGATCATTTCCCTCAGCAAATTACAACAAATATCAACATCGAAATTGGTTGGTAACATTCATGTCAACCTCAAAACAAGCTTCTACAAATTAAAAAAAAACCACTACTAGATGATTTAATCAACGAAATAATAACTATTTTAAAAGTTCATTTACAACAAAATCTATAGTGTGACTACATGAATTGTAGCATGTTTTAATTCATCATTCAACAAGCCTAAACATACTCTACATGGCTGCCACACACTTCAGAAGCCACGAGAACTCTAAATACCTTCTGTGTCAGGGGAATAAAACAACCCAACATCAATAAAAACTGGGAGTTTCACACACACAAAATATAGGAATATTTGTTAATTTAGTAAGTAGCTTTTTCTATTGTAGAAAAAGACTTAAACATGTAAATAGTTTTCCACGCAAATGCAGGTACACTTTATATAAATATAACCTTCATAATCCCTAAAACCATCATCATAATTAGTACATAAGTCATAACCAAAAAGTGTAATATGATGCGGTGTTAAATAAAACTACATACATTTATTCATCAAGGTCACATGACTTGACAATAGTCAATTTTAGGAATAATTAAATGTTGTTCTTCTACACTACTCTCTAAAGTAGGGGTCACCAAATTGTTTATTGCGAGCTATTGGTAGCTTGCACGAGAATTTTATTTTCGGTTTTCCTAAGAAGCCTATTATTGGAGATTGTTGACTCATATTAAGGATAATGTATGGTCTCTGGCCCCATTCCGGATCAGGTGGCCCTCCAAGTGACAGCATTGTTCTGCTTTACAAACTTATGTGAGTCATAATTTTTCAGCTGAAAGTGCTGAAAGATATATATAGATGTAGATTCACAGATAAAAAGCATTAAAAAGTTCATTTTAGTATGGATTTTATGAACATTTTTATATTATTTACATAACAATTACGAATCCAAGTCACAGTACCCACCCAGATTTAACAAAAGTATGATGGAAAAACATTTGTATAGGTTACAATAATAGCCAAGACGCGACACAATTCATTCTTAGTTTGAGTCACTCAAGAAACAATTCGGCATTTTAAAATATCTCCCATAATCAATGAATTTGGCAACCCATGCTCTAAAGTGTCTGGAAAAATAAAAATCTCTTCTGCAAAACTGAAATACATAGGGAATTTTATATTAAGAGCTGAACTAAAGAATATAATACAGTTAAAACCAGACATTACATCATGGTTTGTATTTATATATTCTACCTTAGTAAATAGTTGAAATGAAACCATTATAACTGTTTTACCATATTCAAATAAATTCAACAAAATGAAAAAAACTATAGAACTGATGCCAATTTCACTGTTGTCTAGTGAAGAATGTGGAAAGCCCCACTTCTTTACATCATCTTATTTGAGTGTAATCGTGTATATATTGTCCTGATTGATTGAACGTGAAATAGGCTCTTAATAAAATAGTGTTAACCCTGAAAATAAAATAAATTCACACAATAACCAAGATGTGTCCTATACAGTTTGTATATTTGTGTGCACTTGTTGAGTGTATTGCATGTTGATCAGATTGACCGGGCGAGTGCTGGCAATGTGAAAAGGACCCAAGAGGAGATCACAGCCGACCCAGAGGAGGAGGATGAATATGGCTACACAGCACGTGAGTAAACTTTACTTTTTTTAATATGCTTTTTAACAAAGTGTATACTCTTCACCAGAAATATCTCCATTGAACTACCATTATATTACCAACTTTATGACAATTCATATTATATGAATGGAAATACCAAAGGTAATATGTGCCATTACAACCATTTTAAGCTATTAAGAAATTAAAATTTAATAATAAGTTCTATGAGTTAACTATAGAGCTATCTATGAGTGGTATTTCAAACTTTTAAAATACATTGTTGAATTTAACTCTTTTAGCTGATACATATACCACTTTTATCTGGATAAACCAGTCTGGTAAATTATGGCACTTAGCCTCTTTGGGATTTCCACTCATCATTTTATATTTTAATTATTACTCTAATATTTGCACAGCTCTTACTTACTAGGTGATCTTCTCAGAGGTTCGAGCTAATTTAAAATTATTTTATTGTGAGAGCAGGAAGGTCAAAGCATGATTACATATATGAGAACATACCAGATCTACAGAGATATTAAATAACACACTACATTGAAATTGTAGATACTGTTATCATCTTCCAATAGCTATGATAACTTTGTAAAATAAATCTTAATAACATTTATTGCAGCATGGAAAAACATTACAGTAGTTCAGAAATCTCCCACTATTGTTTGTTTTGTTTTTGTAGCCATGTCTTACTAACTTTTCAGGTTATTTGTCTATGCACTAATTACGCTAATGGGTTAAGGATTAGGAAAGCTTAGTGAGAGGAAATGCCCCGCATTTGCATGGAACGAGAGTGGAAAATCATTTATGAAAAAACTCATTACACCCAACTGAGGTCAAACCCCAATCTCCCCGTCATCGGCGGTCTAGTCCAACACGAGAGTAGCATGTTAGACGACGCAGCCACCGAAGCGGGTTCTCCCATTAAAAAGTTACTTATAAATTTTAAATATGTCTCACACTAAAATGTAGGAAAAATTTGTCAACATGTCTTTATGGGATTAAAAGGTGTTAAATTCCAATTTTATGGTTAAAAAAACTATGAAAAGTAATAATCGATACATTTTCAACCCATTTTCAAGTTCACACTTCTTAGGTAAGGTGAATGGTGAAAAACATGCATCTAGCTTTCCTTAAACAAATGTTGATTCTAATAGGGTGGTAGAATGGCTCAAGGCCCTACTCTCGCAATAGACTGGATCACCAATGACAGATCAAGATTCAAATCCTGGTTGGATGTACTGAGGCTGGTTTTTCCAATATGGTTTTCCACTCTTCCTCAATGCAAATTCAGATACGCTTTCTCTAAGCTCAACTGTCACTACTCCCCTCAAAACCACGGGCCAACCTGTCAGAATGGCTTAGTGGGATGGGTAGACAGCATCAAATGATCGTGAGGTTCATTTTGATCTTGTTTATTGATTAATTACCTTATGAGTGTATAAATGTGATATATGTTTTAAAACAGGTTGAAAGAGTTTAGAAAAAGGTCCTCATTCTTCCAATGTCCCTACTCAACAGTTTTGTACCTTGACTCAATGTAATAACTCTAACTGGTGTCGATTACTTGGCCACCCGGAATTGCATGGTTATTATCCAACTCAAACTTTCAAGCAGTAGCTGATTTACACTATAGGCCCACTAGGCACAGGCCTAGGGGCGGCACACTTAAGATAACATTATTTCTATTTTTATTATAATATATTTTTAAAAATAATTACATTTGAAAATTATTGACTAACATTATTGAAATAGTTCAAGTTAAAGTGAGAACAACAATATTTATTTTTAAATAACTGTACTTTGCAATCACTTTGAAACTGACATAATTTTCCTCTTCTTCATAATGTTAATTCAAGCTACTGTGGGGCATGTTCAATTTGTACATGCTTGATTATCTTTTGTAGAAATCTTTTCTCGAATACTAACTTCCGCCACTTCCCCCCCAACACCTCTTTCCTCTGAAACTTCATAAAGCCCTTAAAGGGGGGGGTAATAATATAAGTGTGCCTAGGGGCGCAAAATTTTTTAATCCTCCACTGCTTTCAAAATGATTTGGGGCGTCCTCCGTTGTACTGAATAGGAACTCAAGCTGTAGGATATTCTCCCCACAAGTGGCTGTAACATGGTGGCTGAGTATTTAAAGCACATCGAAGTAGCCCCTTAATAACTGGCGTTCTTCCCAGCACCCCTCTATATCACATAGGCGTATAACCTGAACAGGAAGTAAAACACTGTGCTAAAAAAAAGTGTTTATTGAAGTTTGTTTTAATGGTTTTGATACTAGGAACTTTAACTCTCATAATAAATTCTGCAGTATCAGAATATTTCCCTTCAATTATATGCTACTTAAGCATATAGCATTATCAAAATATTTTATATATTACTAATTTAAAACAGTAACACTCTGAGTATAACAATATATCAAATATTAACCCAAAACATTTTTTAAAGTTGTTTTTTAACTGATTTCACCATTATAAAAAAAATAAAACAGGTGCTCTCAATTTACATTCTGATGGAATGTTCTCATTTTTCTGTGTTTACATATTTCACTGTAGTTGAATAATGATTTTGAACCGTTACTCCTGAAAATTTAGACATTTTAACATTTAGTTTTAGTTGCTCTTTGCTTAAATTTAGACAAAACTCTAAATATGGATTTTTTATTGGATGCAAATATTTATCTAAATTTCTTATCATAAATATTATATTTTTATTATATAGGTATTCTAAAATTATTTCCTGTACAGGTATGACAAAAATTTATATTGGTCTAACAATTTTTAGTCCTAAGTTTGCAGTGAAATATTTATAGGATGTACAGACTGTTATGAAACCTGACACTTTAAGTATTTATAAAACTTATAATAATTAAATCTATTTTACCTTCTAAGAATTAATATAATATTATAAAATTTTAAAAACAAAATTCATTATATTGTGCAAATATATTCGCATATGTTGATATTTGTTTTGATACAGATGAATTAGTAAAACTGGAGAAAAACATTAACTACAAATTCTTAATTGAAACATAATTTAATGATCACCCCAATATTTTAATGAATTTATTTCTATTACTTTTGAGCGTGGACATTATTCATCTAGTAAAAGAAACATAGTTCCATTTCAACATTTAACCCTTTCACTGCTATAGCTGTTTATTAAGATAAGGTTCACAGTATTTTGCATTGCCCATGCTATTAACATTTACAAACTTTTTTAATTTCATTCACCAGTGCTAGATACATTTATAAACCTACGGCTTTCTCTCTAACTGTCTGTACTGCTAACACCATATATTGTCTTTTCATTGGATTTATTACAAAGTATGTACTGGGTTCTTGTATACATTTCTCATCAAACTGATGGGTTGATATTCATCGCCGATCACACAACTGTTTATATGTACGATAATGCATTTTCTGTCATGTTTTTATGTGTTGTTTTGTTCAAATTAGTAGTTTAGGAGTGATTTATTAATTCTTTCAGTTATTTTTATAGATATACTTTCAATAATTACACAGTTTAGGCTTAGGAGAACGTTTATATTAGTAACACATTAATGCAGTTCAAAGATTGTCCTAATTCAGCACAGACATTGGAATTGACTCTAGTCCTGTATTTTACAATATCATCCTCTATTGCATGTTGCTAGAAAAGATTTAGGGGAGAAATTTTTTTCAGTGCCTCGTTTTACTACCCTTTTGGGCTCAACCTATGTGCTAATTACACAAATGATTTTAGGGATAAAGAAGGTTATATGTTTAGGACGTGTAGCGTGGAAGCTTAGTAGAAAATTATTTTTGAAAATCCACCCTCAGTTCACCTGGCTGAAATTTGAACCTCGATTACCCATAATTAGCAGTCTATTCCACTGCAAGAGTAGCTCATGCGACCACCTAAGTGGGTTAAAGCATAATGAGTTTTCACAACACTCTTAATCGAATATTTATGATTAGTTTAACAATTTAAAATTTGAAGCACAAATGTTCCACTATCTGCTTAGCCCTTTTGTGTGCTTTGGAAAACACTAGTGTTAACAAATTTAAGAGTTTACAAGACTTTAAAATATGATAATATATTTCAAATATTAAAATTAAAAAAACATTAGAACCAACAAATTTTGACTTAATATATAGAAAATTCTTGAAAATTTCTTAACATGGACATTCTTTAAACATGTCTCCAACCCTAAATTATCATAAAAAAAACCTCTAAAATGCTTCTAGAGTGATACAATATTTGAAATTTGTTTGTCAGTCTCTCATTTATTGTGAAAAATTTGGCAACCGCATATACAGCATACAATATTTAATCAGAATATACATTGTTTCTTCTGTATAGGTCAAACAATGGCACAACAATACAGATATGAAAATGTCATAAAATACTGTTATTTTATCTATAAAACATTAATTATTATGCTTTTGCAATGATTGGTAGGCACGTGTATGTATCAACATGGAACAATGCTTATTCTTTGTCTTATAATGTGACATCTAGTTTTCTATTTGACAGCTGCAAAATCTTGAACATAATTGATATAAATATTTTTACTAGGAATTCCTCTTCAAAATCTTTACTCGTGAATTTATACTCTCTTGGTGTGAATATATTTTAATAATCTTGTTTACAGTCACAATTTTCATTGCAATTTGCATTCCATGCACAACCCTTCCTCTCAACTTTTATTTAATGATATAAACCCTTTCCTCAGTGATCCAGGAAACAAGCTTGCCATACATATTTTCTGGAGATTAAGAGAGGGATGTAAGAAGAGAATAGATAAAGAAAGGGGGACATGTTTTAGAAATAAGATTTATGAGGAAGATGGACACTAAGAGAGAGGGAACTAAATATGTTAATATAGAAAAATAATAGAGGAAGAGGATAGTAAAACAGGAAAGAGTAAAAAATAGTTAAGAGTCAAGATCAAATAGCGAACAAAAACGAATGAAGAGATGAAGAGAAACAGGAATATTTAATAAATGTGGGAAAAGGAAAGATATAGTGAAAAGAGCTGGTGTGGAGGTAGTTAAAATGGAGTGAATGAGAGAACATCTTGACGGGAACCAGGAGTGTGCACTCTACACGTAAACCTCATTTGTGCACGTTGATGTATGATTCGGGAGGGAGGGGCTCGTATTCTTCACCCTGTTACCTACAGTCTTTCTTCTTTAAGAGGAACAACATCAACTGTATCAACGAGGAAATATGTTAGGCTTCTAAATAATCTAGATAAAAATATTTCTTTACTTGCTTGAAAAGAAAAGAAAATTCTTTACTTGAACAATTTTTAAGTTTTATCTAGTTGTTAACAATCAAAGAATGCTCCGCAAATTATTACCCATCTTGTTATTAAAATTAAGTTACAATAATGGAGTAGGGGTGATAATGATATAGTTTAGAAGAAATGTACTCGCATTTGTGTGGAGGTAGAGTGAGAAACCATGTTGTTATTGAACCTGACTAGGATTTGAACCTTTAACTAGTTATTAGAAAATCAAGCTAATCAAGCTTGACACTTAGATTGTATGCCTACGAGCTTAAAACATTCGATTGTGTTATAATAATGAAGCACCTTTAAAGGTTACAAATGATTAAAACTATTTAGCCTGCAATGCAATTAGGATTAGGGGGTGGGATAATTTTATGAAAATACACCATTATTGACTTGTAGATGGAATTATAAGTGGTATTAGGATTTGATGACTAACCCCCACCTTCCTTTCTAAATCAGGGAGTATTTCAGTTTTTAAAATAAGTAAGGCATGCTTTTATTCTCTGACATACCTTCATCTTCTTACTATAACAGAACCTGTCCCATATCTCACAGTAGGCTTAGTGTGTTGACCACGTTATCGCAAGACAAAAATCAAACAAACTAAAATTTTAACTTTGGAAAATATATTAAGATATATTTTTCCAGAAGTAAAGTTGAGACCTTTCTTCTTAGCTTAAAAATAATGTGTCATTCTCTCCCTCTCTTTCTTTTTTTTTACATCTCTCATCTTCCCTGTGAATGAACTGATTACTCGGCATAATGCCTCATCCTCCTGTTATTCAACTTTGTTCAATGGTAACTGATTGACTCGCCACTTTCATCTTCCCTCTGAAATGATGTAAAAATGTGTCCTCCTTTGTCAAGCGATTATTTTCATGCCAACTCACTGAACATTGCTGAGCAAGTACCTTTCGGCGCCTCACGGATTCAGATCAATGAACAAGATAATTGATTATTGGTTGGATGTTGGTATGGTATACTCTTATTCAACTCATAAAGATTTATGAACCGAGCTTGATCGACGGTTGGTAACAGCTAACTAGCATTGATTTTTATTTGGTTAGCATTGTACCATGTGTGTTTATTGTTTTTTTTAATAGAAACTTCTTGAGTCACTATACAACACATTACTTACAAACCAACTTAATCTAGGGTAACACGCCTAATACAATACATGTAAGTTTTTTTAATAGAAACTTGTTGAGTTACTATACAATATATTAACTAGAAATTTTAACCTAGACCAACAAACCTAACACTAAATACGCTTTTTCTTTTGGAATAACTTTTCAAGTTACTATTCTATATTATAATTAAATTACAAACTAACTCAATTTAGAACAACAAGCCTAATGCAAAACACGATTTTTCTTTCGGAAAATAAACAGCTCATGTCACCTACTATACATTAACTACAAACTAATTTAACTTAAGACAATACATTTAACTCAAAACATCCAACTTTAGCGCCAATAATTTTAATGTCTCATTGACAGACTTTATAAATCCATACACAAATAAAAAATTTTACTCCCTCAATATACTAGAGTCTAGACTACAGTGATGGGGAGGTCAGAGTTCATATCTTGGTTAGGTATTTTTTTCCTTCCTTTAAAAATTGTTTCCCATTCATCTTGCTAGCTAATACGAGTACATTTCCTAAATTATAGGCCTACCTTCCTTATCCCTACATAATTAGCTTAATTAAAAGGCACATGGCTCAGACATATAATAAACGCAATAGGTTTTTTTTTATTGAAGGAGTTATTTCCTAAATTACTTTCCACTCTCCTTCCATGCAAATTCCATCACATATCTTCTCAAGTCTACCTTCCTCATTCCTATCTCATTGGCCAGACGCGGTGCAAAATATAATTTTATTGGAGGTATGATTTCTGACTCTCCCTTCATACAATTGTAGGTACACTTTCTATAAATTCTACCTTTATCTCTACCACATTAATGTAACTTTATTTATGCTTGTATCTTGAACAGGAAATGAAATATTTTTGGAAAAAAGTAACTTTTTTAAGTTGAAATATTTTTATAAATTCAGTAGATCAAAAATAAAATTCTACAAGATGATTGTTTTTGTATTTTGTCATCATATGCCATATGAACATTTTTTCCTATCTTTGATCATGGGGGGTGGATCAGGGTTGAAGTTTACCCAACCATCTCCCTTCCCTTTTTCTCTCACAATCCCACCCCCAAAATATATTATAATATTGACTATAATGTAAAATGTCAGCTGGGAGGAAAATAAGCGCCATTGCTTTGTAAAGTTCTCCCCCCTCTCCCTTTTTTTTGTTTACTGTAACAAAGATTTTACTGGTGTTTCACTGCACATTCTCAAATTTAGATTTGTTTGCAAACAAATACATTTTTATGAGATCAACTTTGTTGGGGTTTTTTCTGTAAGCAAGCATACAGAACTATTGTGTTACTAAAAGCATTTTTTTCTTCTTTCAAATATAGTGTAGTCATTGTGCTCTGTTTGTTCTCTTGATTTTGTTGTTAAGGGTGCTTCTTACTTGCGGAGAAATATTCTCAATCTGATGGATTTAAAAAAATTTGAATGTGATTTCAGAAGCTTCAATAACACTTAAATCACCTTTTCATGTATTTTTTAGTTATTAAACCTAAGATTCAAGGCTTTTATTACTTTAGGGACATGTAGGCTCCAATTTTCATAAGAAGGGTATTATTGGATAGCTGGAAAGACTACTAGATCTAATTTCATGTATTCATACGTAAAGTCATGTTATCTTCAGCTGTAACTTTTGATGTACATTATCACTACTTTGAAATGATACTAATTATTTAGTATTGTGTTATAATTATTTTACATAAAACATAAATTTGTATTTTCGAAATTTTTCTTAACACCAAAATCCTACTATAAGCACTTTTCACCTCTATTTTAGTTTGAACCATTTTTTTAAAATAGCAAACTACTTGTCAAATAACGAGAGATTTAAACATCTGTAACCTGTATCACTGCTATTATAGAGGGCCTTCCTAATTGTAAATAACAATCCAAAATGTTGTACAGCTCCTCCCCCCCCCCTTATACAACCCCCCACACTGTGTATTAATACTTGTTTTGGTTTACACATAATTAATTTATACACTAATTTGATAAAGATCAAGAAGATATAATTTTAGAGAGAATGTACCCACATTTGGATTTAAGGGAGAGTGAGAAACTATTTCAGAGATACAGCCCTTAAAATACCTGACTGAGATTAAAGCCTCGATCTCCACATCACCGGCAATCCAGTCTAATACAAGAGTTGATGTGTTATACCAGGCTTGTTCAATCCATGGCCTGCCCACCAGATGATATTTTTTATGAATCCTCAGATTACTTTTAAGCTACTGACAACATTGGTTGAAAATCATTCACTAGCTGCACTAAGCACAATAAATAACAAGAAATATAATACCTTACCGACAGTATTTCCCACCATTGTATTTCCCCGACATCAAAAATCAAATTTGTATGTATGTGACAGTGGAAAAGTATCTCAAATTTAGATTGTTTGCACAAACATATTTTTGAGCACCTTCAGATACACTTATACATGCTAAACTTTTTTTTTTCGAGTATAAAATATAATAAAAGCAAATCTTGAGCTTCAAATATAAATGAATATGATTAAGATGTACAAATACTAGTATTAAAGTAGATTTTAAAATATTAAGTGATCACAAGGAAAATAAAATATCTCATTTATTTATCAGTTTAGAAAAATAAATTAATAAAATGACTTTCTATGATATTTTCTTAATTCAATGTTTTGTATACCGTAAGTGTGACCCACGAACAATTGTTGTTTGTCAGTGTGACCCTTAAAACAATTTGGGTCGGTCAGACCTGTATTGGGCCATGCAATCACTGATGCAGCCAGTGGCAGTGAAACCTGGTGGTGGAGGGTAGGCGGTGCCCCTTCGGGAAGAATGCTCCCTCCCTCCCTCCCTCTGTAATAAAGTTGCCCTCTTACCCTAATATATTTCAAATTCTTTGATTTTATCCAATATGAAACTGAAAGATAACCTTAATTCAAACTCCAAATAACTTTTATATGGATTCAATTTTTAAAATTTGCTGTAGAAGACCACTTCTAATAGCTTATAGAGGCTAACCAACTGTCGGAAAAAAAATACTCAGATGAGGAGTACTCTAAGTATCTTTAAGGGGCTTCCAGATTTCAAAAATGTTTATGGGAAGTCAACTTTAAATAGCTTCTAAAGGATTTTTGTTTATATAATTCAATTTGAGGACTACTCAAAATAGCTTCTAGAGACATACCAATTTAAAAAGTTTTATGAAGGAGAAACACTCCAAATAGCTTCTAGAGGCATCCAAATTTCAAAATATTTCTGGGGAAGACTAGGTACTCTAAATATAAAACTATGTAATTTTCAAAATTTGGTGTGGAGGACCACTCTAAATATCTTTAAGAGATCACCCAATTTTCAAGCATTTAACATTTATCTCGGAAGGGGTGGTGAGGGGGGGGGNTATTTTTTTTTCATGCCTCACTCACTCTTTCCCATTTACCAAACACAAATAAGGAATAAAGTTCTGCCGCCACTGATAGCAGGTCATGAGACTTTGTTGGTCATAACTTAAAGTGAGTTCAACCTTGACATTAATTTTCCTTTCAGAATCTACAGAACAACCTCCTCTCGTTAACAGAGCATAAAAACTCCGTCCCACAAGTTGTGTAAGCGCTATATAGTCTAACAAATATATTCTTATCAGCTTTGTCCTTGCTTTTTGGGCAAAGAGATGTGTCATGAATTTTCAATGAAGCTGTCACTCTTCCTCTTAGGAAATCCAAGAGGGGACTATTTCCAGCCAACACTTTTTCTTCAAAGTCTGATCGTGGTCACATGGTTAGGGAGGCTGATAATATTTTCATGAGTGGAACTCACTACTCATTGGTGCCTAAATTAATTTAGTACATTAATAATAATAATAATAATAATAATAATAATAATAATTTACCCAGCATGACATGTTTCTGTTTTAACTTAACCATTTGTCATTTTGTCTGTCTGTTCAGATATAGGTCCTGCAATAAAATACGTGGACTAATTTTAAAGAAATTTGTTTGGGAGATTCTTTAAACCTAGACCGAATAAAGACTGTAGAAGGTTTTTCTATCTTATCCTTTTAAATATGGCGGCCGCTCAAAAATATGTCTGTCTTTATTGTTTCATAATAATTGCCAAATGTGTTAACAAATTTTAACAACATTTGGCAGGGACATTCTTAAATCCAAGTTGAACTATTTGTGCACATAGTATTTCAATCTGGATATTCAAAAGGTGTTACATTTAATATATCATCTCAAGTGATTTGAATTTAAAGTTCTAAGCATAGATTGCATACCTAGGGCATATTTTTATAAATTTTGACATAAATCTGATGTACTTTTTGTATGTAGGCCACAAGGTCTACTGTTTGCAGAAATTATAATAATAATAATATATCTTTACTTGGGAGGAGTTAAGACAGGTGTCTTTTCTTACATTTAACCAATTATATAGAATGTATTAACATAATTATACTAATGTAACACTAATATAATATTTAAAAATGGATTTACAACATGCATAGGTGACCTGGTGGTCTAGGGGTAAGGTGTCAGACTTCTATGCTGGCGGCCGAGGTTCAATCCTCGGTCCCGGCACAGATTTATTTGATTACCAAACCCTTCCTTCACCTCTGACAAGACATCTTGTGAATGTGGGGAATGCCAGGCCTCCACAGTGGTTCGGATTCCACGTTAAACTGTAGGTCCTTCATTTCATCTCACAATCACCCTACCATTACACATTAGCGTAAGTGCGTATAACCCGAACGGGTAGTAAGACGCGGTGCTAATAATAATAATAATAATNCTTCACCTCTGACAAGACATCTTGTGAATGTGAGGAATGCCAGGTCTCCACCGTGGTTCGGATTCCACGTTAAACTGTAGGTCCTTCATTTCATCTCACAATCACCCTACCATTACACATTAGCGTAAGTGCGTATAACCCGAACGGGTAGTAAGACGCGGTGCTAATAATAATAATAATAATAATACATGCATAAAACATTTGATTCAAAATATTAAACACAAGTCATTACATAAGGGAATTTATGGATATATTATAATTGAAATAAATTGAGAAAGCTAAACTAAATAGAGGAGAGAGAAAACGTAAACATATAGAATCATACATTTGGCTACCCCAACGGCTAAACGATCATTTTTATTTGTATTAAGTAGTTGAAAGTGGGGAACAGGAAACTTGTTTGGAAAAAAAAGTGTATATTTTCACAAGTATTTAATTTTACAGAAGAACACATAAAATACCTAATAATTCAAGTATAGATGTATGGAAATTATTTCAAGTCTAAATGTAGATAAGATATCACAAGTTCACATGTTGAAAATTTATTGTGAGCTTAGGTGAAGGGAACATATTGCAGGATTAGACGTAGGAAAATAATTTAAATTTTAGATGTAGGAAAGATATTGAAAGATTAGACTTAGGAAAATGATTGCAAGACTAGGCGTAGCAAAATTATTGCAGGTTTTGGTGTAGGAAACATATTGTAAGATTAGACGTGGGAAAATAATTTAAATTTTAGGTGTAGGCAATATATTACAAAATTAGATGTAGGAAAGATATTTAAAGATTAAACTTAGGAAAATGATTGCAAGACTATGTGTAGCAAAATTATTTTTTATTATTTATTATTTATTATTTAGCACCGCGTCTTACTACCCATTCGGGTTATACGCTTTAAGTACTAATTACGCTAATGGATTAGGAATTGGGAAGGTTTAATTAAAGGAAGTAAACCCGCATTTGCGTGGAGGAAGAGTGGAAAACCATTTAGGAAAAACCACACCTAGTTCACCCGACCGAGATTCGAACCTCGATATCCCTGTCCTCAGCAGTCGAGCTCAACATGACTAGTGCGTTAGCCAACTACGCCACCGAGGCGGGTAGCAAAATTATTGAAGGTTTAGGTGTAGGAAATACATTGCAATATTAGACGTAGGAAAATTAATGAAAGATTATATATATGTGTAAATGAAAGGTACATTATTGCCAGATTAGATGTAAGAAAAGGAATGTGGGGAAATTGGTGTATGATAGAAATTTTGGAGGGGTTGGAAGGGTTGGTTGTATTCAATTAGGCTATATGAGAAGGTGTAGTAAGATGTATGCAATATGCTAAAGTGAAACGTTAACAGATATAGACATAAGCCTTTCTTGCACTAAATCCCAACATTTTATTAATTTATAACCTATGATGGCAGGAGTATATGCCCTAGATTTTTGCCATCAGTAGGAGGTGTGTAGTGATGTATTAAATATGAACTCTAGCCCTAGAGGACAGTGGTGTGTGTATGGAAAGGGTGGGGGGGTTGCAGAATCTTGAGAATAGGTCTGTAGAAGACTAGTGTGTGTGTGTGGGGTAGGGGGGGTTGATTGGCTGTAAAAAGGGCCGAGTAAAATGTTGATACACACAATATAGTATATTAACCACAATTCCAAACCAGCAGGCAGACTAACCATCTTTCAGATAAGGCATGCAGATGTATTTAACAAAAATATAATCTTTCAATTAATAGTTTCCATTCAACATAAACTTTATTATTAACTTATGATTAATAATTTTGCCACCTGCTTCAGTGGCCGCATGGTCTAAGGCACTACTCTCGTGTTAGATTAGAATGCCGAAGACGGGGAGATCTAGATTCGATCCCGGTTGGGTGCACCGTGGGTGGTTTTACTAAATGGCTTTCCACTATTCCTCTACGCAAATGTGGGTGCATTTGCTCTAAATTAAACCTTCCTAATCCCTAACCCATTAATGCAATTAGTATACAGACGTACAACCCGAATGGGTAGTAAGACGCAGTGCTAAAAAATATTACTAATTTATTATCAGCTATCCCTTATTAAGGGTTTTTATAACCGCGTATTACTACCCGTTCGGGCTATACGCATATGCACTAAAACACTAATGTGTTTGGGATGAGTAAGGTTAGATTTAAAAGAAGTGCACCCACATTTGCGTGTAGGCATAGCAGAAAACCATTTAAGAAAAACCACCGCCAGAGCACCTAACCAGGATCGAACCCCGATCTCCCGGTCATCTGTAGCCAGTATATTACGAGAATAACGCCTTAGACCATGCGGCCAACGAAGTGGGTATTTAGGTATTGATCTAGTAGGCTACATGGGGCATGAGGAGGTTTTGCAGTAGACATTGCCACCCTAAATCGAGACTTCATATTCCATTTTATTTTACCGTCTATTGTTTTAAGAACAGTATTATTTCAAATTATTTTCCTACATCAAACTGGATCAACTAATTTATTGGGATTTAATAAAAATAAAGATAAAATTCCATTTCATCCATATTTTACCTTTAAATTATTATTATTATTATTATTAGCACCGCGTCTTACTACCCGTTCGGGTTATACGCACTTACGCTAATGTGTAATGGTAGG
>CABFVZ010004088.1:0-46260 GCA_902151445.1 Timema monikensis
GGATCTGCCTTTAATAGAATCAGTGAAGATAATGCATACAATACAAGAAGGCGTGAAGCAAACCCCTGGACCTGTTGCCTCGTCAGTCACAACAAAACTTGAACAAGTACTACAATGAAATCCCGGGTGAGAACAATGGTAGCAGTATCAGACATCTTGGGAGGGCAAAGCACGCCATTGCAGGAGATAAGTTTAAACTCTTCAAAATTGTTAAATTTAAAATTTTGTCCCTTGACATCGTGTGAAGTTGAGAGAAGCTTTTCAAACTATAAAAATATTCTATCAGACCACAGAACAAATTTCCCTTGCGAAAATCTAGAAAATTATATAGTGATTCAGAGCAATGTGAGTTGCTTGTAGATTACATGTAGTAAGTAGCTTGTAGCTTGTAGCTTATTGTGTACCTATTTTTTAAAGTGCCTATTTTGGTGACTATATCCTATATTTTTAGTGCCTATTTGCCTGCCTATTTTAAACATTTTTGGTGCCTATGAATCCGGTCCCTAGTTATAACGCCATTTTTAGGGTGGCATAGCTTATATACTTAAAATTGTTCTACGAGCACACATGATGGAAATGATAGTAGGTCCACCAGGGGCCCACATAGGTGTGCAAAATGGGTCTTCTGGAAATGTAGGAAAATCTTCCTAGAAGATTAGAATTAATCTAAATTAAGGCACAACAATGATAACATTTTAACATGTTAGAGTTATTTTAGAGGTATTGCTACGTACTTTATTTTAAAATTGACGTGTCAGTGGAATAATGTGGAGTTGGTGGTTTGAATTCAATTCGGGTGTACCCTACTGGGGATGGATTTTATTAGGTGATTACTCACTATCAATAAGAAAATGTGGGTACATTACTTCTTAATTATAAAGTTCTCATCCCTACCCCGTAAACCAACACTATAAGGAATACATTACAAAATAAACTCCAAACAAAGATTATTAAATGTTACAGTGGAGTGCAAAGACTTTCTTGCTCCAGATGTGGTTGTGAGGAAATTTTAAATAAATATTGTAGCTTGGGCACCTTAAAGTTGGCTCCACAGAACGTTAATTTCAAATAAATCGAATCGTTGAATACAATTATCTCAAAATCCCCAGAAAGCTCAGTCTATTGGCTATACCTATGTAGGGTAAATGTGGGCACCTATTACTATTATGTTTACTAAGTGTGTTAGTGTGAAAATTTCAAATATATAAATCGTAGCTTCTTAAATTAGAAGGTACAGCAGGATTAATTGAATAATGAGCCTAATACACGTTTATATCTGTAACCTTTTTTTTGACATTAGCAGCTAATTTATAATATTTGTGTCATCTTAGCAGGATTTTTTAAATTAAGATTTGTAAAGTTATTATAACTGTAATTTGATTTTAGTACTCTTATCTATTTTGCTTTTATCGTGTTCCATGATTATTTCTAGAACCTATTTTTCTCTTAGATACGTTTTTATGTTAGTATAAACTAGTTAGTTGTGGTTGTAAAGCTCTTCTGTAAAACTCTTCTATTTGCTCACTTCTATGTTGAGTCCCTTACTCCTATAGAAAAGGGATGTATAGAAACGCCACTTTAATGTTAGGAAGTAGAACCACATCACTAGTGCTCGCGGCGTTAGTGCCGCAAATTAAATTATTTGAAGTGGTACGTTACACTTGGAATACAACGCATTTTCTATTGCGGAATATTAATTAATCAATATGTCTATCAGATCCAATCTAATATAACGAGGTCCATTATTTTACCATGTTATAAAATGAAAAATCTATAAAAAATTTAGCTAAATTCCTTTTTTTAAATAAACGACACATTTCTAACAAAACAGTAAAGTCTGTATCATACGACACTAGCTCGTACTTGAAATCCAGTGTGCTAGCTAGCACTAGCTAGCACGTCATCATCTAGCGTCGTGTGAATCAGAAAAAGTATACTGGTTCTGCCACTTGGTACTGGCTACCATACTAGTTGTGAGGATAGAACACGTGCTATTTTCGTACTAGTTTCGTCACTAGTCTGTGTAATTCAACCAATCAATGCGCGCTGAGACTGTTTTGTAGAGAAATGGAATAAATGACGCCAACATGGTCATCGGATGTGATTTTGTTGTTGGCAGAAAATTATCTTAAACATCCTTGTTTATATAATACCATATTGGCACAGTATGACCATATATTTAATATATATAAATTTAATTTAAAACATGTCATCTAAACACGACAAACTGTGTTCCAGACCCAATTTTAATGTAAATAAACTTGATAGCATGCCAACCTTGGGCGGGTTTTATTTTTAGAATATATAGTGTGCGTAGGCCTAAAAAAGAACATTTATGTATCAAGGCTACTGTACTTGGACACCCATGGGCTTAGGGGCCTCTGACCACATTGTAAATAAATGAATACAAATTTAGGGAGATACTAAACGTTTGTGTCACCCCGAATGTATATTACCTAACCTCTGAATGTATCATATTTAGCATCCTGCGACCATTATTTCGTCTTTCCCAACCAGTCCCGTGTCTATATTATTTTTTCTACGCTCCCTCTAATAATTTTCAATATCTTTATTAGTAATTAATGCAGCTGCTGACCCAAAATTAATCTCTGACATTCGATAAATATTTGCACTAGAACCTAGTACTAAACTAGCAGCGTGTGAATACTCTCGTCCCGTTTCCATTGTACTAGCTAGCACACTTGATTTCTAGTACAAGCAAGTGTCGTGTGAAACGGGCTTAATGGCGAATTCTACATAGAGTTTACAATTCCTTTTCTATGGACTTGACATCCACATATTATGTGCATTCCTCTTTGACGTTATTGCAAGCTGCTCCCAGCGCTAGTGCCCCAAACTAGGGATCACCTAGTGTGACAAGAGTGTTCACTCCATGCTTATCTCTTTATGTGGTCGAGTCATTTCTCATGTGTAAATAACTTAAAGTAAAATTGTACAGACAATTTATAATAGCTAGATAGACTATTTATACCTTTTAGAATGGAGGGGTTGCAAACCTTTACGTTAGGTTAGGTTATTATTGAAATCAAACTGCCATTAAGCTTTCTCCAACATGTTGCAGGTCAATACAACCAACTCCGTAGATTTTATTATTACACATGAATTAGCGGGCCTACTAGCAAATCAAACTAAATTTAATCAAAACGAGGATCATGAATAAATTTTTTTATTGAATATTTAAAGCCTCACTATTATAGTCTTTAGTTGTAAACTTATTGTATGCATGTGATAAAGTCACAATATTCACACGTTTCAATCTAAGATGAGCGAAGAAGGTGTAACCAAGAAGAGACCGGGCAGTGAGAAACAAAAGGGTGCTTCTGCAAACTTGCAGAGGGAAGACTTTGGTGCCGGACCTACCAACTTAGATTGCATCGAGCCTGGGCTATGGCTTGGTAAGAATATATTCCTTGATTAAATGACTGGGAGGGAGGTAGAGTTGGTTAGACATGTTTGGCCGACCCTCACAGACCTGTATTAAATGACGGAGGGAGGTAGAGTTGGTTAGACATGTTTGGCCGACCCAAGTAGGCTTGTATTACATGACTGGGAGGGAGGTAGAGTTGGTTAGACATTGTTTGGCCGACCCAAGTAGACCTGTATTAAATGACAGAAGGAGGTAGAGTTGGTTAGACATGTTTGGCCGACCCAAGTAGACCTGTATTAAATGACAGAAGGAGGTAGAGTTGGTTAGACATGTTTGGCCGACCCAAGTAGACCTGTATTAAATGACTGGGAGGGAGGTAGAGTTGGTTAGACATTGTTTGGCCGACCCAAGTATACCTGTATTACATAACTGGGAGAGAGGTAGAGTTGGTTAGACATTGTTTGGCCGACCCGATTAGACCTGTATTAAATGACTGGGAGGGAGGTAGAGTTGGTTAGACATGTTTGGCCAACCCTCACAGATCTGTATTAAATGACGGAGGGAGGTAGAGTTGGTTAGACATTGTTTAGCCAACCCAAGTAGACCTGTATTAAATGACTGGGAGGGAGGTAGAGTTGGTTAGACATGTTTGTTCGACCCAAGTAGAGCTGTATTAAATGACTGGGAGGGAGGTAGAGTTGGTTAGACATTGTTTGGCCGACCCTCACAGACCCGTATTAAATGATTGGGAGGGAGATGGTTAGACATGTTTCGCTGACCCAAGTAGACCTGTATTAAATGACTGGGAGGGAGGTAGAGTTGGTTAGACATTGTTTGGCCGACCCTGTATTTGTTGCTCCGACTGATGTTGCAGGCAACGTCACGGCGGCTACGGACGATGTAGCCCTGGAGCAGCGCCGCATCAACCACATCTTGACGGTTGACTCTTGTCCGCTACCTCGCAAGATAGTGATGCAACAAGGAATCAAGACCTTGTTTATCCAAGGTACCATAATATCCTCCACATTTCCTAACAGTCTGTCATCGCTCAAGCCCCTGTGGGGTCGAATATCTCGAGTATTTGCGAAGTGAGGGCCGAGACGAGTGATTCAGAATTCACTACAAACATGGTCTCGGGTGCTGATAACTCAATTTGAGTCTTATATCACCTGCGAGTCAAGTCAACTAGAAAACATACATATTGTATGTTCTTTATTTTTATATTGGAGCTATTTAATGTGCACTTTCTAAACTGACTGATCCCATCAGCACAAGACTTATAAACTAGCTTGAATCTATAACAGACACTACATCCAGTCCCCTGGCTGTTAATTCATCACTATGACAGGGAAAACCCACATTTCAACAAGGATACATTTTTAGTACATGTCTAGAATTGAACCTGGGTCCTTTATATCAGTTGGTAGACACGCAAGGTGTCGGACTAGCTGAACAACGTGTACACCCCAAGAAGTCCCGGGCAGCCACTTAGTCACCTGATTGGTTGTTGTCTAGTGACGGACACTCCTCGAGAGGACTTGTTGAGCCACTTCGAGGACACATACCGGTTCATCTCTGAGGGACAAGAGCAGGGCGTGGTTCTGGTACATTGGTGAGTTTCCGACCACACTCGCTTGTGCGAGTCCTCCAATATTAGCGAGTCAGAAACACATCTGTTAAGTCCCTGTGGTTACTCGTTTCAGTGGTCGCATGGACCAAGGTGTCATGCTGAATCGCGGATGCCAGGGAGAACAGGGTTTTGACTCAGATGTACTGAGGGTGGATTTTGCACTTTCTCTCTACACAAATATGGATAGACTTACTTTAAATACAACCATCCTTAATCCATTATCATAATTAGTTGATAAGCTGCGTGTACCTCGTCTCTGTCAATGATTGTGATTGTTTCCCGCAGTTATTTTGGTGTGTCGAGAAGTGCGACGATTGTGATTGCGTACATGATGAAGAAACATGGACTCTCTTTCGAGGATGCTCTTGAACGGTACGAGGATGTTTGTCTGCTTCACGGCAGAGTCGTAATAATAAATAGTTTAGTTTTAAAACTATTCTATGTGGCCACATTTTGTTGGAGGAGGGACGGCGCACAAAAACACATTTGTATCAACAAACGGCGAGGTAATCTCACCCTGAGCAAAATAACTAACATTCTTTGAGACTGACAACAGTTTTTAAAATGGTTTGTAGAGTCAGATTTTAGTCTCCACAGAGCCCTTAAAACACTACAAACTTTGGGATGTAGGTCTAAATAAATCCAGTATTATTGAAACTTATTGAGAACAAATAATGCAACCCTAACATTAAAAAAAATACATATACAAAAAAGATTAAATATTTATATCAATGTTTGGCAACAATTATTACAAGAAAGTGACAATTAACCAAACAAATTGGGACTAAGTGTTGTACGGAAAATCAATTTGTTTGATTAATCAAACCAGATAAATACACACCATGTAAAATAAATTATCTTATGGATATTTAAGTTCGTAATAACCCGCCTCAGTGGCGTGATTGGCTAAAACACTAGTTTCATGTTGAGCAAGAATGCNGACGGGGAGATCGAGGTTCAAATCTCGATTTGGGTGTAATAACGGGGTTTAAAAAAAAATGGTTTTACACTCTTCCTCCACGCAAATGCAGGTTCACTTGCTCTAAATTCAACCTACCCAAATCCTAACCCATTAGCGTAATTAGTACTTAAGCATATAACCCAAATAAGTAGTAAGACGCGGTGATAAATAAATGAATAAACTTTGTAATAGAACTTGATTTACCTTAGATATGAATTTATACTACACACAAGGAAATAATTGAATCTGGTACTAGTGGAGAACATAAAAATAAATAAATTTCACTAGTGTGCAGTATGCACTTAAAGTGCAGAAGTAATTTCATGGACATCCATTTAATAAACTAAAATTAATAATTTTTGTCCCCAAATTCATGTAAGGATGATTGACGCTTCAGATAACTGACGTTTGTTTAGTTGACTGCGGACTCGTCATACTCATTTTGTCAGAAGGGCCGCATTGAAAATTGAAAATACTGATAATATATAGTAACTTATTACTACAAAAAAAAATGTCTGCCCCTCTAAAAAACAAAAAGACTACCCTATATTTTAAAAATACATTTTAAACCTTTTATTTGCATAGTTGTTGACATTGCATGTTTGTAAGTCGAGAGTTCTAAGTGTTTGATTTCGTCTTGTGTGAGAAAACAAGTTTTGCAAGTTTATTCATGTCAAATGAGCACATATATTCCACAAAAACCTGAGGTTTCTCTAAATTCTCAAATATCACTTTCTCAAAGATTGTATTGTTGCTCAGTTGTATTTAATTTATTATAATAATTTAATGCACTGTTTCGATCCTAACACAAGTTATATCATTTTTTTTTCATTTAACTTGATATTTTGTTTTGTCTACTTATTCTTACGGCTTGGGTGGCTGCATGGTTAAAGGCGCTACTTTTGCAATAAACTCGACTCTGTGACAAGGAGAATGAGGTTCAAGTCTCGGTTTGGGTGTACTAAGGGTGGTTTTTACACAATGGTTTTATATTCCCTCTCCATGTAAATGAGGGTTCACTTCTTCTAAATTAAACATTTCTCATCCCTAACTCATTAGCTTAATTAATACATATGTATATAACCTGAACAGGTAGTAAGACGCGGTGCTGAAAACTTATTCTTATTTTCTATATCCCTCTCTATGACTCTAGGGTGTTCTGCCCTGAGTGTTCTATGGTACTAAGTGTGGACTCTAGGGTGTTCTGCCCTGAGTGTTCTATGGTACTTAGTGTTGACTCTAGGGTGTTCTGCCCTGAGTGTTATTTGGTACTAAGTGTTGACTCTAGGGGGATCTGCGGGGTCCCTGCCAGCACAACGTGGCGAACACGTGCAAAATAATCTGATTATGAACTAAAGATTTATTTTTCCCCTGGGTGATACTTTTTCAGTGTGAGCCCAGCCCTGGGACGCTACACACCTCAGTTGAGTCCTGGCACCCAATCAAGGTGCACATTTATCATAGCTCGATGCATGCACGCAAATAAACAGTTGTGTCCAGTTCTAGTGATGTAATGTTGACTCGAGCATGACCACAGTAGCCCCATGGCTTCTTTGGTGCTGACTGACAACTCACAGCTGGTAACTTTTCGAAGCCGTCAGCTGTCAGTCAGCACCAAAGAAGCCATGGGGCTACTGTAGTTTGTAGATTGAAAATGTCGAGTGGCTTGAACGCCGCTCGAGAATCTGATAACTCCAGCGCTCGACATGTGGCACTCATGAGATTTGAACACAAACAAATAGAATGCCACAATACCTTCATACAAAACCATTTCCAAAAATTAAAGATTCTGATACAAAAAAAGGAAAATCTTACAAAAGCAAAAAAGGGGTTTCATCATTTACCCTCTTATTTGTAATATATTTGTTAATCAGCTATTAATTTATAAATAAAATAGTCTCTAGTTCCCTATGTACATTGTACACGTGTGTTAGAAAGTAGAATTAAAATATTAAATCTTGTGTACATTGTGTAAACAAACACATAAGCTATTATAGATTTTAAATACAAAAATATTATGTCAGTTAATTTATTGCATCTTATTTTAAACATTATCTTATTTCCTTAACTTGTTAGTGAAAAATACTTGCAGAAAATCTGTAAAGTTGTGGTTTATTCTTATGGATGCTTGAAGACATGTTCTGGACCACTTGTCGAGCATACCGGTAGTTTGGGGGACATGGTGGCCGTGTTGACCCCAAGCAATGAGTTTTATTTGCTAGTATCACTAGTGTGAGCAATCCGACAGGGTGAAGTCACGGAGAATGTTTGTGGGACCCAACCCCGGGTTCCAATCCCAGTTGCGGCTGTACCATGTGATGGGATGGAAGATCGACCGCAGTAACGACCAGTTCCGCTTGTTCCGACTGCACGTTGCTGCCGACATGATCAAGAAAGGTAACACGCGGCCAGCGATTCATGTTTGTATTCTTTGGGGTTTGTGATGGACCATATAACTGGTGGACATTTAACATCATGGATAATAGAACTGGCGGACATTATTTTAACATCATCATCATCATAATCAGTTTTAGACACAGTCAGTTGCTTCAAGAATAGAACTTCCGAGAAGGAATGCGTCTAGATATTGTAAAGTGATTTGTGTTTAACTACTTACCCGTGCTATCCACATATGTATACTAATATGGTAGATATGAGGACTAACCTCTAATTTCATGGATGTAGAGACGGAAGACAATCTAGAAAAATGCCCCAGGGTATATTTGTTTGGAATTAGAACCCAGTCCAACCCTGTCAACATCTTATAACACCTTGTAATGTATTGTTCCTAGCCAAGATACTCCCCCAGAGCTGTATGGATGTGATCAAGTCTGACCCTGCGTTAATAACAGTGAGACCAGAGCCTGTGGTCTACCGCTGCCACAAGTGCAGGTATGTAACTCACAAGCTCAGACTGCCACAAGTGCAGGTATGTAACTCACAAGCTCAGACTGCCACAAGTGCAAGGTATGTAACTCACATGATCAGACTGCCACAAGTGCAGGTATGTAACTCACATGATCAGACTGCCACAAGTGCAGGTATGTAACTCACGAGCTCAGACTGCCAAAAGTGCAGGTATGTAGCTCACGAGCTCAGACTGCCACAAGTGCAGGTATGTAACTCACATGATCAGACTGCCACAAATGCAGGTATGTAACTCACATGATCAGACTGCCACAAGTGCAGGTATGTAACTCACGAGCTCAGACTGCCACAAGTGCAGGTATGTAACTCACGAGCTCAGACTGCCACAAAGTGCAGGTATGTAACTCACATTATGAGGTTGAATAATACCAAGAATAACAGATATTTAACTTTAGACAAAGTCAAGAAAACTATAATGATTGAAGAATTGATAAATAGGTAAAAAGATTGGACTTGTAAAAATTAAATGTAAAATGTAGTTAAAGCTACAAACTGATTTCAAGTAGAAACAAAGATAAGATAGGTAGTTCAACATATATTAAAGCGTTGATGCTATATAAAGTTTAAGGAAAATCCGATCTTAAGAGTTAAAAAAAAATTGTAAAAGTGTAAGCAGTTACATGAGTGAATGAATGTAACATTGTAATGACAGGTAAAGACAACACATAATCCTTGACGACTGTAATCCCGTGCTGCAACGTAGAAACTCTTCTACATGAGAGTAAGTGCAATAATCAACAAATAAAGTGTTTTTCATTCGGTACCTCCGGGACTTAAGTGGCCAATTCTTTAGGAAATAAATGTGCTCATTCCAAAAAGGTGATTAGTTTTTCTTTGTCACATCTACATCAAAAGATATAACTTCTTCAAATTTAAAATTTCAATGAATTACCAATTTTTAGTAACATTCAATAATACCATACTTATAATATGCAACCTTTTCCATCAAAGTGTTATATTAATGTATATTATTTTACAACTAATATGTGCAGTCTATATAATTAAAATGATTACCATGGATATTTTTTTCAAATGGTTCATTTTACATTCTTCTAAAGAAACCAACAGTTATCTTCCGTCATGTCAGTATCCCAGTGACCTTGATAACTATTTTTTCTGTCCTGATGAAATTGTTTCCTTTGTTCATCACTCAATGCTTCTAAATTATCAGGATAAAACCCCAAATGTGAAGGAAAGGCATTTGACGCCCCATATATTTATAGCACTGTATGTAAAGTTGACAACAGGGATTCATAATTGTTTTCTTCCCTGTCTCCAAGAAGTCCACGCACAACTGCTCTAAACGAAAACCAACAGTCAGTTCAGTGTCCTGTATTTCAGTCTCAAATACATCATATTTCAAAAGTTTCCTTATTTGGGGACCACTGACCATGGTTTCTCTAAGTTTGGAATTTGTTATATCGATAAGAAACCTTCTAGATGGGTGAATCCACTTTCTGTTTTATCTTAGGCTTTAACGAAATTTATCAAACCAGGCTCTGTATGTGAAGGTGAAAGAACATTTTCTGGTTCAACCAGTGGGACATGTTTACATTACCTCTTAAGTGTAAATATACCCCCCGTTTCCCCCCGACTGTCCCACAGACGTGGGCACCTGTCAGACCTCCCTGTAGACCTGTAAGTATTCCAATAACCTTAAGATCGCGCACATTCCAAGAATGGTCTCGGTACTTTACTGCGCTCAGAATCTTCGACCTAATTTCATTTGTTCCTTTCAGTCAACGGCATGAATTAGAGGAACTGATATCTGTTTTTATTACATGGCAGAACTTCTTTCAAACAAAATTTCGATGCATCAATAAATATGCGCTATTTATTAGTATTATGTTCAATTCCTAATTATTTTTCTAAAACCATTAAAGTGTCCCCCATGATGAAATACTTGTAATAAACTTCCATTGCTGTAACCAACAACCAGGAAGTTAAGATTGCTCTTTGGTTAACTTCTGGTTATGGACTATCTCATTTATCTTCAACATTGGTTCCTTCAGCCTATGTTTTTAGGGAAACTGGCAGGTCTTCATTGTGTGGAGCCGGCCCGGCCTGATTGCAGATAATATCTTCATATATCTCTATAAGGAAAACATCTTTTTGCTTTATGAGGTAATTGTATTGTATTTGGAAGAAGGTCCAGAAAAGGTGGATATAAAAACATTTAAAAAGAACAAACTTAATGTGGCTGTTACAATGAAAAGAACAACACAGTTCACACTTTACACTGCTGCCATTGGACAAAGAGGTAATGGTTGTCTCGTAAAGAAAACTGATCATAACCGTCCAATCCCCAAACCTAGGTTTCATTCTATCGGAACTCATCAGAGAAGAGTGTGAAACACGCAACGAAACTTCCTGAAAGAGGAAACTAAGAGACAACCATTACCTTTTTGTCCAGTGGCAGCAGTGTAAAGTGTGAACTGTGGGGTTTTTTTCTTTGTAAAAAGCCATATTATGTTTGTTACCTTTTATATGTTTCTTTCCACCTTTCCTGTACCTTCTTCCAAATATAAGATAAAGATAATGACTTCAGATATTTTAAACTGTGCTTGCTTTTTTTTTTATGACATCTCTGATATTTTTGTCATAGAGAATCAACAATATGGTTTAGTTCTTGCCACACCGGAGGCTCATCAAAAGGCATATTTTAGAGTTTTCCAGTTACCTACATCCTCAGAAGCGTTGTGCAGTTTCCATCTTGCAACCAAAGCACAAATATTATGCACGTTTAGCAATGCACTTCCTCAGAGTTTTCATTGTAAGCCTATTGCACGCACACACACACACACACACGCACACACACACACGCACACACACAGTAGAAACTGCCAGGATGATTAAGAGACTTCCTTTGCTCCGGCATTATAACGACACAATGGAAGGTAAAACAGAAGATAAATATACTGTCCAAATAAACTTGAATCAACTGGCCCTGCTAAGGAACCCCATCTATGAGCAAATACAAGCAATATTTGGTTATGGATCTGATCAGTGTCATGTTTTATTATAAGTTACTTGCTAAATTTGTTTGCAAGAACAATACTGTATGTCATATGACAGATCAGGATCACAAAGCTGTAGTAAGATACACAATTAACGCAGCAACACAACCTATATATAAACAAATTGTGACATTTTTACTTTCAATTCCGAGTGTGTGTCTCTCTCTCTCTCTCTCACACACACACACACACACAAACACACACACACACAAAAACTAATAAGAGCCATAATATTTGTGGAGCTAAAAATCATCTTGACTAGTGTATCAATAATATAATGCGATATAATAGTTTATTCCACTGTTTTAAAACCTTATTGAGTGTCTCATTTAATGCAGTCCACCTTCTCAGGCATTAATACAACCACCTCTAACATCATCAACAACTTTTTCCAACCTGTGGCCGGGTCTGTTATGTAAAATGCCTCCATCTTCCTCCTGCACTCTCTTCCTCCCACTTGCACACTTGCTGCTTTCTGTTCCTCCCATCTTTCCCCTACATACTTCATATCCATTAATCTTCTTTATTCCTCTCCCTTCCATCCTCCTTACGTAACCTTACCATCTCGGCCTAGCTTCCTCTACTATCTCCTGTACTCCAACTCCAGACCTTACATCTTCATTCCCAACTCCTCCACTTTCCTTGTTTCTCTTTGATCCAAAGTCCAAATTTCCGTTACTTTCGGTACCAAGTATTCTTTACAACACTTACAACCCACTTCTCTTCACAGTAGAGTAACCCCTCTAACAAAGCTTTTCTCGTTGATGGAAATTGTATGCTCGTTAGTCTGTTCTGCTGTCACACGGGCATGAAGCCAACCAGAAAGTTAACTTGTCCAACTGCGCATGATATTAATAAATATGTCTATGTAATACGACTCTCTCGAGTAAATATAAAGACCCCCTTGTATGTCTAAACATTGTTTAGCTAGTCTCAATAGTGTGCTTTGGAAGGTCAATAGTTCTCAGTCACCTGTGATTTATGCCGAGTAGTTCTCTTCAAAGTGTGTCCTTGGTCTAAGGATGGATGAAGTGCTCACAAAGTGTCGCAAGGTGTAGTAGCGGTGAGATCAGCTCTTGTGTGAGGCTCTCTCTCCTTGTTTAGTGACATAACAGACCAGTTCGGAGGTAAATGCTGGCATGTTCTAGCACTATGTACATACATTTTGTTCCCTTGAAGTGTCCGGGACTCAAATGAGTGACCCTGTAAGGTTAGAAACTGCCCGGTTTTTGAGTCGGAAACACTCTTCCAGGAGGATCCTGGCGTCTGCGTCTAACCTGCTCCCACACAATACCAAGCAGAAGTCCTTGTGGGTAGATGGAAAGTGGTTGTCCAGGGACAAAGGGACCCCGGCTCTCTGCTCGGAAACGTACTTCGTGGAGCCCCTGGCGTGGATGTCATCTGTGCCCCACTCACTTCAGGGCAAGCTACATTGCCCCAAGTGTCAGAACAAACTGGGGTCCTTCTCGTGGCTCATGGGTATGTAGCTAACTAGCGCTTACACTGTACACTGCTGCCACTGGACAGACAGACACTCCAATTCATGTTTTATGACTGAGAATAAAATAATATTGTGGTTATTTATATAACTTTAGGCACTACAATTACTTGAAAAAGGTTTTATTGCACAATTGTTACCAATATTTCATTTAATCTGATAAATTAAGCTAGGTTCACAATTTACAAGTCAATTACTTCAATTCTTTTAACCCATATACATATTTATTTGTAACGTATGTGTTACTGTTAATTGTGATATGGTATTTGTTTAACCTAACCTAACCTTCAGAATGTAATAATTTATCACTGCAGCCAAACAGGTTTTGTTATGTAAAATAACTGGTTAAAATAATAACTTGCATGTATTTAATCACATTAACCACTAATATTGGTCACTTTAAAAAAGTAATTATACAAAATAACTAATTTATTACTTTAACAGTAACACATACAAAAGGTCAGAATGGTTATGACTGACAATTAACTAACCATAAATTGAGTATTCTAGCTTTCAATATATTTATTTGTAGAAGACAATTTATTTCACAAGTAAAGTCAAAGTTGAGGTTTGTTTTGAAGCTTCCCTCACACCTATATTTGTTCTATACATACTATTATTTAACTTGAAAATTACCCAAGGGATGCTTTATTATAGTTTGAGGTATTTTTGAACGGTCATTGTTATGTTGTGTGTTGCTCCTGTAATGTAGGCTGCCAGTGTCCCTGTGGCTCCAAGATCTCGCCGGCGTTCTATTTGGTCCCATCCAAAGTAGAGTGGAGTAACATGGTCCAGAACGTGCAGGTGACGGTATGATACCGTCTGGATGCTAGCGCTCCTAGAGGGAAGCTGAGTAACCACAAGGGAGGATCGTATCAACTGCATATATTTATCTTTTGATGTTGCATCGAACCTGCTTTCATTTTTAAGGTTTTGTTTCGAAAACCGGTCGAGAGTTGGCGAGTAAGCATTTATATTAAGGGAACATAAAGACAGGTTGCAAACCTTTGTGATCGCGGGATTGGCTGCTTGGAGGAGAGCACGATTATATAAATTTAAATTAGAATAAATTGAACAATTACACCTGGACACAGGATTCGAACCCGGGGCCTTTGGTCAGTGCTAATACTCTATCGCTAAGCTATCCATAATATTTTAACGCAGAATCTGTGATGGACGCGTGGACATGGCGCTGGACCAAATGTCCCGAGTTCGATTCCTTTGTCCAGGAGTCATTTTTTCAACTCATTTAAATTAGTTTTTTTCGTTATAGTTAGATTATCAATAAAGTATGTGCAAAGCCTCAACATTTCAACTATAAGTTTAGTTAAAAGTCTTAAACCAATATTGATTTTAGATTTGAAATTATGAAAATTAATATTTGGAAAATTCCAATCTTTGAACTTTTAGTAGAAACTATCGTAAATCCGATTCTAAAATATATTGGATCCTGGAAGGCAAAATTTTGTTATTTTAAACACCATATAAAACTTTCCGTGCTGGTTTTTATAACGCGTTGTTACAAATATCATCATCATCATCATCATCTCTACAGTTACCAGCTTGTGGCCGGGCCAGTTTAGTAAAATGCCCCCATCTTCCAGCATTCTCGTCTCTCGCACATTTTGTTATCTGCTCCTGCCATCTCTCTACTATCTCCACATACCCCCACTTTCTGCCGCAGATGTGGCAATGGGTACAAAGTACGCCCAGTACAACACTTCAAGCGCTCTCCTCTACCAGGTCGTTCTGACCCCGGGGTACACCACTTGACGGTGAGGAGAGGCAGAGTGGGACCCACAAGGTGTCTCGATTGCCCCATTTGTTACAGATACTATGTGCCAAATATTCAAGGTTATGCTCCTTGAGTTAATAATGTGTCTCTGGTTCTAGTTTGAAAGTCTTGTTGAAAATCTAATGTACACCATTTAAATATGTAAGGATATCGACATGGCCGAAGCAATTCAAAGTTTCCAGGTAGTTAACTGCTCGGAAATATTTAGACTGCTACCATTTTATTAGATATTAAATCTGTTACTGTCCTAAAACTTACGCTTACAACAAAGTTCATTGTTACTGAGAGTATTTGTCTGCATCTTGTATATTGTATCTCACTACTGTGCTTAGGGGTGTGCGGAATTCCCGTCCCTGACCTGATTGTCCTGACAGAGATGCTATAATCTCTGAAATTTCATCCATGTTTATAGAAAACATTGGGTAATTCAACACAATTTTTATGTTTGCTATTATTATTTGATATGTATTTTGGTTAGTTGATTTATTTAATATCTCACTTAGGTATTCATTCAACAAACTAAAGATTGCACAATATTTTAATATAGTACTATTAGAAATGACTAACTATATTTTAAATTCCCGTTCTCACCCCGAAGTGAGGGATCCTAAAATTCCTGTTCTTATCTCGATAGAGTCTCATTCCTGTTCTGGCACACCACTACTGTGTTTATTGACTATTTATATAAAAACTGCTGTAAAAGAAGGAAAATAGAATTATAAACAAATAAACTTCTTTATCTTATCGCTCATGTTCACAGTTGTACTGAATTTAAAATAATAAGACTAAAAATAATTGGCATTTACATATTTGCAGTGTTGCTAGATTGGTACTACTGTACGGAGGGTTGAATAGATCACACTATGGAAAATATTGAAATTATATTAAAGAATAAAACCTCTGATACATATTTTACTAGTGTTTTTTAAGCCAATATACGTTACACACACTTGACAGAGCCCACAGTGCTGTCGCGCCATCCTGGTGTGATAGAACTCCTCTCAACCTTTTTGAGTGGACACCCCCCTTGGTATAGATCATCACATTCCCACCCACCTCCACTCCAACATTTTTAAAAATTAAATTCCTATGTCCACACTTCCTATATATTTTTTAAATCTTGTTTTAAAATAACTTTTTTATACAAAAACCAATGTAACATTGACAGATTGACAGCGTAACAGTACAAATAAATTAACAGAAAATTGACAGTTGGCAGAATTTTGTTTTTTTGTGAAGTCTTGAATATTGGGCCTTACAACTGGTAGGCATTATTGCCAATATCTCAAGGAAAAATTATCTTTGTAAAGTGATTTTTTTTCTTTCAATTCTGAGCCGATTTTAACGTTATTTTCAAATTGTTCCACACCCCTCCAGGGACGCGCGGCCCCTCAGGTTGAGAACCTCTGCTGTAGACAGCGCTTTACACGGCTTACTTGTGGTGCAGACCCACAAACTCATCAGTGACCACCTTACTAAATGTTCCTGCAACTTGTTCACAAACTTCCTGTGTGGACCATGTCAACCAAGATTCACATCTAGACTGGTAAATGCAAGCCCTCCCTAGTTAACCATTTACTCATTTATTTTATACAAAGTATATAAAGTGCACTTTCTGAACCAACACACAACTTAATATAACAAATCTAGAGACATAACAGCCAACCCCCCAAACAGTAATTCATCACTGTTAAAAGGGGAAACCCACATTTCACCAATGATACATTTTTTGGACAATCCGGGAATTGAACCTAGGACCCTTGTAACACGCTACTGACAAAGCCAAGGTGTTAAAAGTGTCCATTGCTTGAGAATCACACAAAGATCTGTGACAAATACTAGTTTGAAATAAATCAACAGCTTCCAATGAACAATTTAATTTAATAAAACAATAAAAACAAGATTATACATAAAACACATAAATTAACTGGACACTTGCACCAATGCTCCATTGTCAAGTTACTTACGAAGGTTTATATATTTGAAACATTCTCAAGTAATTTATGTGAACACATTTTGAAAGTAAGAGTCAGCCTAGTACGAGCCAACTGTCAGCATAGACCAGGAACGACCCAGTTACTGTCAGCATAGACCGGGAACGACCCAGTTACTGTCAGCATAGACCGGGAACGACCCAGTTGCTGTCAGCATAAGACCGGGAACGACCCAGTTGCTGTCAGCATAGACCGGGAACGAACAAGTTACTGTCAGCATAGACCGGGAACGACCCAGTTGCTTGCAACAAGCTCCATTGATTTTCAACTCACGATTATGTGGTCAGCTTACTGCTATGTAACGGGTCAGCCACGCTAACCACGGCACAATTCTTGTTCAGACATAATTTAAAAACCTCAATTCTCTCCACGTGACCATAATGGAACATCAGTGTCACAGATATTCTCTGCGAAATACAAGTAATATATTATTTTTAAAATGGCAAATTTGATTCACTCTCTTTAAGAAACATAAAAGATTATAAAAAGAGCTTTAAATGAAATCCAAAATGTACTCAGGAAGTTCACTAAATATAGTTAAAATATTTTATGGGGTAATTTTTACACTTAATTTCAACTGTGACATGTTAAATTAACCGTTGAACTAGTTTATTAGTATTATTACTGACTGACAAGGTCTATCTTTGGATTGTAGTGGGTGCAACTTTAATAAGCCGGGTGATGAACGTAAAAACCGACGGTGACCACCACTTTAGCACTTGTTTATGGCCAACACTCCGAACAAAGTGTCCCGATGAGCCAGGTTTTCCTAAATCGTACGAGACCAGCTCGGCAGCGATTGTTTTAACAAGGTGAAATATCTGTTAACTAACACGTGTGGTTACACTAAGCCACACTAATACTGCTAATAGTCTCTCCTCCCCAGTGTTGAACTAGCGAGTCAGCCAGGATTCAAACCAGGTGCTACACTCGACTATGCAAAGGGCCTCAACCGTACTCAGGTGTGTTGAGCTTCAGATTTCTGACCAAATGAAACGTTGGTTCGAATCCTGAACAGACCAAGCATGTTTTGAATAATCTCATACACCAATAGTTTGCACTTGCATCAAGCATTCGCAAGAACCAAAATTATGGTTAAAATTGGAACCTATGTTTATTAACGGCTTTTTGTGAAATAGGCAGGTGTGAGCATTGCACAGTTAGGTACACAGCGCCTCGCAAGGACATGACTGTCATGGGTACAAACACGATGAGGAGGCAGTTATAAATAGTAACGTACACGAGGTCTCCTGGCCCGACAACTACGACGTTAAGTAAATGTATCACAACAATTTGGATGAAAATTTGGAAAATTAGTTTATTGAAATGAAAAGATATTTTAAAATAATATCAGAGTTTTAATTTTCTTTTCTTGTAAAAACATAATAAGTCAAAAGTTTGTTTTTATTCATCAAACATGAAAAATAAATTTTGAGGCCTAGTTTTCTGGTGAATGTGTAAGCCTTGTCCTTCTTTCGATGTTTAATTTAAAAATGGCTGTTTGTGCCATTTTAATTTGTTTTTCTGCCTAAGCAAAGCTATTAAAAGTTTAATTTCATTCACTTTTACACCCAAAATTTACTTTAATCTTTGAAAATATATTTTGTAGGACGCTATATACTTCAACATGTAAGATAGCAAATAAATAATTCAAATTGGGGATTTTTTCCACTCAAACTACTGTATTTAATAATCACATTTTTTTTACTAACATTTAAATCTTTGCTGTTGGCTCATGTATCGTCTATCAAAGTTTTTATTTGGAAAATAACACCAATCAACTTCCAACTGCCGGCCATTTTGTTTAGGGCTTTTTAACAAGTTTTACCAAATTTCCTCTAATAAAAAAAAGTATATGTTAGGGCATTTATTGATGTGGAAACTTCCTACTTTTATTTCAACTTAAAAAAAAAAATATATGTTTGGCTGCAGCTATATATAATCTAAAAGTATTACAGTTATCTTTAGACTTGACGTTTTCTTAGGATTTCTAATACTTGATCTTCGCACAGCTCTAAGCATGAGGGCTGGACACATGACTAGGAAATATCAGATTTAATATAGTTTGTGTTGGGACTAAACTAGAGATGGGTCCTTGAATCCTTGAGAATATTCAAGATTTTTGAGAAAATTTGATTTGATACTCAAATCTTAAAAAAAAAACTTTTTTTTTTAATTTCTAGGTGAAATTTGCTATAGAACTCGATGCATATTGGTGGTTCAGAACCAATTATAACTATAGGTCACACTCAACAACCAGGCCCCAGACCAGTGATTTAACACTTAACTGAATGTATGAATACTATAATGAATGGATTATAAGAAGGTTAACATTTATTTAATATTTGTATTTTGTAATATGCAATAAAATTACTGCAAATTTTTGTCATGTTGGCGTTAAGTTGTAATTCACATAATGGCTCAAAATAAAAATAAATGAACATTAATGTGTTTCATTTGGAGATTGAACAAGATATTTTAGATTTGTAAAAACCTAAATCTTGGTCCTGTTGAGTGCAAGTCTAAAACTTATTTGTGGGAGGGTGAAAGGCGTGGCGTGGCTTCACAACCGACCAAAGTATCCTTCCGTGCCAACAAGAACAGTTGGATCACGAACACCCTAGATGGCGCTAGCTACCAGACAGGTCTCGCGGAAAAATCAGTTTGGTAGAAAACGAGTGAAATTTTTATAGTAATATTTTCAACACCCCTCCTAAGATAATTTATCTTTATTTATTGTTATAAAGCCGGCAGTTTTTTATTGATAAATGTCAATTTTATTGATATAATTATAGAGGTGTGTATATAAAAAGTATAACCTAATCAACACGCTTCTATTGTTGAACAAACCGTTTCCGTAAAGAAAATGTCAAAACAATCAAAATTCTTGAAGATCACATTTTGATCCCGTGGCTCTGCCTTTCCACACCAAGTTAAAAGGGCCAATCACCTTAAAGCAATTGGTAAAAGTAATTATATAGACTTGTGTAGTTAGAAGAGTAACTAAATCAAAAAAAGGACAAGATTGTATCAATATAACTAATCTACTAAAAAGTGCCATCTTAGTTGTTTATGATGTGAGAACCATGACAAACAAAATATCATCTGTCAGTGGCACAAAGACTCGAGGAAACTATTTTCACCTTAACTATATTTGTACATATTTAAGACTCAAGGTTTGAGAAATATGGAATTCTACCCATCTCTAGTTTTAGCCTCCAATATATTTTCAATGGAGAATCGTTGTTCAAAGGTTTGCGCACCCCCCTACAAATGGGGTACACTCGTATCAGAGCCATTACGGGCCAGGCGACCTCAGTGGTTAGTGCGAGTCGTCTACTGCATCACGTTATTGTGAGGGGGTGAAGGGTGCTTCTTGAAGGTAAAGGGACAGAGCTCCGTAAGAGAGGGCCGTGACAGGAGCCCCATGAACATGGCCAGCTTTGCACCAAGGTCAGCCTTCTTCAACTCGTCAACTGCGTGATCTGTGTCGGGCATCATCTGGAGACAAAGCGTGGAGTGTTAGTGTGTTAGCGACCCAACTTCCCCTGGTGCGCACCCAACACCCAGAGTTGACACTGGCATAACTTCCCCTGGTGTGCACCCAAGTATCATTCTTACCTTGACTGATTACACTATGACCCTATCTTATAAACTACATAGCTACATAGCATACTACCATAGCGGAATTATTCAAGGTAAGACAGAGTAAAAAAAGGATATAAGTCAGTGAACATTCAAGCTATCAACTACTCAGCTATATGATCTTGGGAAACAAGATGAGGGTCAATTTAAAGGAAGTGCACCCAGCATGACGATGGTGTGGATGAGAAATACACGAATGCGTATTTGTTTGAAGAGTCCCAGGCTAGTCAGATAAACTGTGACGACCGCACACAAATTCTGACGCCGCATACTTTGAAAGTTTGCCTTCACCTCCTCTTTATTTTATTTTTTTAAATTTTTTAGTTTATTTTACATTTATATTAATATTACAGTAATAAATACTAAATTTGATAACTTGCACAAAATGCATTCACGAATCAAGAAAAATCCTCAACATTTTATATAGCTTTGTGTGACGTCCTGGTAGCGGCTAAAAGACTCCAGGTATTCCACCATAAGGAAAAACCACATGACTTTTACAAGTTATTCATGTTTGACGGATATAACCCGGCGTCGCCAAGTTTGACGTCTTCTGTTGGCATATTCGTCAGGCCCCTGGTACACCTCCACTCACCTTATCAGCCACGTGTTTGTGTATCAAGCCGTCATTTCCAACATAGAAGGTAGAGAAGCCGTCATACCACCTGTCAACACACAATACTGCTTGAGGTTGGCGATTCAACAAGGTTCACTTTATTTTATTTGTATGTATATGCACAGTAAAAGGTGCAAATACTGCCTGATGTATTCCTTGTTCCGGGATTTATCGTGATGCCCAATATTTTGAAGTGTTTTGGTACAGAAATAGATCTCTGCACACCCGCGCCAGTTTGGAATATAGCCCTAGTACATAGACCAGCACATCAGGAAACACCTGTCAATAAAATTAACTTTCTCCAGGAAGTGGTGGGAATTGAACCTAGGCCCTGTAACTGAATGCCAACAATAAAAACTTACGCTTCCTGCTGCTCAAACATTTCCTTTATTTTCCAGAGCCTATACTTCCAGAAGCCGACAAACACCTGCACAGACAAACAGAGTGTTCTCCCTGAACTTGTGCCGTTGTTATTAGTATTTAGTTGGGGGATTGTCCAATGAGGTGAGACTCACCTTGAGGGCAGATATGCCGCGGATCCTCCATCGCACCTTCACACTGGAATCCTCAGGATGCATAGATATCCGGAGGATCTCAAACCTGACATATGCGAACTTGAAGTGTCCCAATGTCCTCAACAAGGCCATCTGTTTCACATAGCTGTAGATCCCCCTGTAGACACAAACAACACTTGTAGACACAAAATATAATTTTTATTAAAATAAATATAATGATTATAAAATTTCCCTTTCATTTTCATTTATTTGATGCATTTAACATGCACCTTCTGAACTGACTGATTATATCAGCACATGACTTGTAAACTAACTTAAATCTAGAACAGACACAACAGCCAGCCCCCTGACACCCTTAATTCCTCACTGTCAAAGGGGGGAACCACATTTCACCAATGATACAATTTCCAGCAATGCCAGGAATTGAACCCTGGACCCTTAACCCAGTAAATATAGAAAGTAGGTGAGGGTGACTGACTCTTGGGGGGCGGGCGGTGTTGCAAGCCTTGGAAAAAGAAAGCCTTATGTAATTTAAGGATGGCCCTTTTTTAAGAGTTGTAGAGTCTGAATCCTATCAAGCTAATATGGGATCATTAATTATTTATCGATGTTTCATTAATAATTATCATAAGCATATTCTTGAATCTGTAACTGAACCTTCATGAAGAAAACCAGCACCACAGTCCACTGGCGCAGACAAGGGAGGTGTAGGGGTTCAGGCTTGAAACACCACAGTCCACTGGCGCAGACAAGGGAGGTGTAGGGGTTCAGGCTTGAAACACCACAGTCCACTGGCGCAGACAAGGGGGGTGTAGGGGTTCAGGCTTGAAACACCACAGTCCACTGGCGCAGACAAGGGAGGTTAGGTGTTCAGGCTTGAAACACCACAGTCCACTGGTGCAGACCAGGGGGGTTAGGTGTTCAGGTTTGAAACACCACAGTCCACTGGCGCAGACAAGGGAGGTGTAGGGGTTCAGGCTTGAAACACCACAGTCCACTGGCGCAGACAAGGGGGGTGTAGGGGTTCAGGCTTGAAACACCACAGTCCACTGGCGCAGACAAGGGAGGTGTAGGGGTTCAGGCTTGAAACACCACAGTCCACTGGCGCAGACAAGGGAGGTGTAGGGGTTCAGGCTTGAAACACCACAGTCCACTGGCGCAGACAAGGGAGGTGTAGGTGTTCAGGCTTGAAATACCACAGTCCACTGGCGCAGACAAGGGGGGTGTAGGTGTTCAGGCTTGAAATACCACAGTCCACTGGCGCAGACAAGGGGGGTGTAGGTGTTCATGCTTGAAACACCACAGTCCACTGGTGCAGAAAAGGGGGGTGTAGGTGTTCAGGCTTGAAACACCACAGTCCACTGGCGCAGACAAGGGGTGTGTAGGTGTTCATGGTTGAAACACCACAGTCCACTGGTTCAGACAAGGGGGGGGAGGTGTTCAGGCTTGAAACACCACAGTCCACTGGTGCAGACAAGGGGGGGTGTAGGTTTTCAGGCTTGAAACACCACATTCCACTGGCGCAGATAAGGGGGTGGGTGTTAGGTGTTCAGGCTTGAAACACCACAGTCCACTGGTGCAGACAAGGGGGGTGGGTGTTAGGTGTTCAGGCTTGAAACACCACAGTCCACATCTCGCTACCCACCTACCTCTTTCTCGCCCCTAAAGCTGTTGAGATCACACATGAGGAGCTCTCAATGAACTTTATGAAGTCAAGAAAAATTAACATAAGACTAAAGGGAATTAGCTCAAAAGTGATTTTGTGAGTGGAGTTAGTGCAAGCTGCTATGTATCAATTATTGTGATATTAAGATTGATTCTTTCGATACCGGTATCAAGGGGGGTGGAGGGTTGTATCAAAACATAATGCTCTGGTGGTGATTTAATTGGACAGTTTCCATCAATGGTTTGTTTGAACGTATGTATTTCTTTAGCAGGGTTGCCAAATTTTCTAACTTTCAAATTCCTCGTTTTTGCCAGGTTTTTCAAAACAGTTCCTCATGTTTCCCGGCAGCTTAGATTGAATAGAATAGTAGTAAAATGTAATTTTTCATCAAAGTGAGTAGACTGTGAAGTTGTGTAGCTGAAGTTTAAAACACGATGTGATTGATGGTGAATCACACTTTCTCTCAATTCACAACCCTTGTTTGAGGGGTAATTAGAAATACTTGAAAGAGTGAGCTTAATTATTCAGCTCACTTTTTTCGACCATCTAGAGAGTTATTTTAAGCTTTCAGTTAAATGTCCCAAATTAACAAATATTCTGTGTGTCTTGTTGAGGTTTTGTCTGTAGCGTCTGATGAGCTATAACATTGTATTTTAAAAGAACTGGACACTAAACCATTGCTAGTTATATCCCACCACAACCAAAAGGTATAACATCCTAAGCTCGCCGAGGTCCATTCCACTGTTTATGTCCCGAGTTGGTTATCTGCCAGGGTACCCATCCGACCATCGTGAACATGTTGTTATGACTGACAGCGCAAGGCCTGGAGGCTCGTCAACACCGCGTGGTCACAAGTACGATGTTCCGGCGCTGGAGGGTTGTTGAAGCCGCTAGACTGTTCTGGATCCTCCCAGGGCCGACTCGTCCCATGTTCTCTGTCTATTACTACCCCTTCCTTTCTTTTCTCTCGATGTTTCAGTCTTGTGTCTGCAAACCCCTCCCCCCCTCTCTCTCTCTCTCTCTCTGAGCAATAGGTATCAATAAATACTGCCAGGAGATCTGAGGACACTTCATCTTGGCAGGATATTTGTCTTGGACACACCTAAGTGTTCACATTACAAAATGTAAGATTCAAATTAATTTTCAGCCTTTGTAAGTCTAAATTATTTTTCTTTCACAAGGAAAGATATGACAAATATTCAGAGTCCTTCCAACATATTAAATGCTAAATGTCCGTCCAACTTAAGGAAAGTATAGTAAACATTTAGCGTCCTTTCATGATGAATAATATGCTAAATATTCTGAGTCCTTACCAAGGAAAGCATGTTATATATTCTGATTTCTTCTTTAGTCAGTTTGACTTATACATAAAATTAATAATATTGCAAGGTAAATACCTGAGATGTTTTCTATGGACATTATTTTGTTTATCAATAAAACTTGCACTTATCCATTTAACTCTTGACTTGTTAACTTTAACTCTTATTTAACTAAATATTCTCACCTTCCTGAAAATATTCTTTAATCCTGTTATTGTTGGTAGCGCAATAATGCTAAGTGGGTTCGGTGGAAACGTTAGTGTATATATCATGTAATATATACTGTTGGGTGTCCTATCTACTCCTCCCTTTGTGTTGTTTAACTTTGTACGCTCTCCTTGGTCCTCGAGGCCGACTCTGTGTATGTAAACATTGAGCAACATCGCATCTAGCCCCGAGACTTACACTGTCCTTTTCCCCCGTATGTTGTTCTCGAATACAACGTTTTGATGATAGATGGAGTAGTCCAGCGGTTGTATGAACAGCTTGGGCAACTGGAACAAGACAGGGACAGCTCAAACAACAGGATCTATCCACATCAAGTTTCTTATTCATCAGTTTGAAATATTATGTTCTACCAACGGCCAACAGTCTCAAGTTTGATTATTGTGTCATTTGTCAAGTTTATCAATATTTTTAAAAAAATATTACATTTAAAACTATATTTTCTAAAACATGATGATATAAAATCAACTCACAGTATTTGCCAGGACCTCTTTAACTTTGAACAGTTGTTCTTCTGACGGCCGTTCTGATGGCCCTGGGTTTGCCCTCGGGGTAGAGTCGGGACCCTCTTCCGACAAGACACTCATCTGTCTCTCAAACTCTGAGAGAAAAAGTGGGGAATGCCTCGACTCACCAATGAGGGAACAGAAATCTGTGAAGTAGGAACCATTCTGGTCGAAACAAGTCGCGCCATTAGAGTCTGTATCCTTGTTTCGCAGGATGATGTCATTCGACGTTGTCTCGAGTGCTTTCACGTTCACTAACAGGGGATTATAAGAGTGGAACGCTCCATTGGGCAAGACAGGAACTGCCAGCATTGACGAGAGGTTAGTTTGTGTCTGCTCGTATTTCCCGCGCCTCGTGAGAGAGTTGGCAGCCCTGTTTGGCTCGTGTCGGTCAACAAGAGCCAAGGCCACGCTGGACTGGTTCTTCCACAGTGAATAGGAGCCCCCTGGTAGAACCTTCTTCCTACAGATGACCGATGGACTTGTCCCGCTGAGAAACTGAAACGAAACACGATTCATCCCTTCAGGCATGTATACATAGAACCACCCCTTCAGACATGTATACATAGAACCATCCCTTCAGACATGTATACATAGAACCAACCCTTCAGACATGTACCGTATACATAGAACCACCCCTTCAGGCATGTATACATAGAGCCACCCCTTCAGGCATGTATACATAGAGCCACCTCTTCAGACATGTATACATAGAACCATCCCTTCAGGCATGTATACATAGAACCATCCCTTCAGACATGTACCGTATACATAGAACCAACCCTTCAGGCATGTATACATAGAACCACCCCTTCAGACATGTATACATAGAACCATCCCTTCAGGCATGTAAACATAGAACCATCCCTTCAGACATGTATACATAGAACCACCCCTTCAGACATGTAAACATAGAACCATCCCTTCAGACATGTATACATAGAACCACCCCTTCAGACATGTATACATAGAACCATCCCTTCAGGCATGTAAACATAGAACCATCCCTCCAGACATGTATACATAGAACCACCCCTTCAGACATGTATACATAGAACCATCTTTTCAGACGTGTATACATAGAACCATCCCTTCAGACATGTATACATAGAACCACCCCTTCAGACATGTATACATAGAACCATCTCTTCAGACATGTATACATAGAACCACCCCTTCAGGCATGTAAACATAGAACCATCCCTTCAGACGTGTATACATAGAACCACCCCTTCAGACATGTATACATATAACCATCCCTCCAGACGTGTATACATAGAACCATCCCTTCAGACATGTATACATAGAACCATCCCTTCAGGCATGTATACATAGAGCCACCCCTTCAGGCATGTATATATAGAACCATCCCTTCAGACATGTATACATAGAACCATCCCTTCAGACATGTATACATAGAACCATCCCTTCAGGCATGTATACATGAACCATCCCTTCAGACATGTATACATAGAACCATCCCTCCAGACATGTATACATAGAACCACCCCTTCAGACATGTATACATAGAACCACCCCTTCAGACATGTATACATAGAACCACCCCTTCAGGCATGTATACATAGAGCCACCCCTTCAGGCATGTATATATAGAACCATCCCTTCAGACATGTATACATAGAACCATCCCTTCAGACATGTATACATAGAACCCTCACTTCAAACTAGAGTCTGTGGGAGAGCACTTCCATACCTCTAGGCCAATCATCATTAGCATTACACTCACAAATATTCAGGGAATCCAGTGATACATTCTAGATTATTAGAAAACTTACGTTAGTATAAGTGAATCAGGAACCAATATGGCCAAATGAAAAATCTGTAAAGTTACACAACTGAAGCTTTGTGTTTATTATAGAGTGGATTAATGTGCAATAATCTTCTAGCATGAGCACACTTTGCTATCTTTTGCAACTTACAATATTCTTGTTAGCGGTTAACTATTTTGTACTTCTCTAAGTGAAAACTCTTACGACTATCAGACTAACATGGGGCCACTTTAGAACCAAAATGAACTGAAATACAGTAATTATCTGGGCTGACATACCTACCAGAATTCATACACTCAGAATTCAAATATTAAAATAAAATTTAAGGCTAACTAATGTATAAATGTATTTTTATTGAAATTTGTTTACATCCTAGCTTAACCTAACCATCACGGTAATTACTCTGCTGACTTTATCGAACTTTTCTATCTTTCTATTCGCTAATAAATTAGAATCTCAATAAATATTCACAAAATAAACAATTTCCCTTTCGTAGTACCGGTACAAGATGACATCACATCGTAAGGCATATTGGATAAAATGACGACGTATTGGTCGAGTAGGCCTTTGTTTACAAGTTTTATTGAGTTGTCTAAATGTTGTAAAAATAAAATAATTTCAAATAAATATAATTATAGTATCATTAGGTTTATTGTTTCCTTGCGAGTATAATGGTAGTTACTAATGTTTTGACGACTTGATATCCTGGGCTAAGTAAGATACAGTGTGGGCCAAGTAGTGATAAGTGCTTCTTACACACTCAAGTGTCGTTCCCCCTATGTGTCACTGTCACATGTAAACATTAATTTGAAGAAACAATTTAGGAGGGTTTTCATCAAATAAACCAGCAGTGGTATGGAAATATGGGTAGATGTGGCAACAAATCAAAATGTCACGTTCACAAGTTCATCACAAGTATTCCATAGGCCTAAATCTTGCTTGTGTCAACAATTTTTGGGTCAATCCATACCAAATCACCCAATTAAAAAATAAAATGTTGCTCGTAAAATGTATTTATTTATAATTTTTATAACTGTATTAACAGAATTATAATGATTTTATGACTGGTATAATCCAGTTCATGCTAAAATGGCATAAGTTTATTAAATGAATGATTAGGTACATTTCGTTTACCACAGTTTAATAACCAATTTTGCGCGGCACAACAAAAAGGTGATTTCATAACATTTCGAACTAAGTGCTGCTCTTATATAAACAAAGTCTCGGTGATTAAATTTTAGTGGAAATTTGGGATTTCTATGTGTCCCTTTTGAGTTATTTCAGTTTCAATCTAGCCGATGTTAAGCAACTTGCAATATTTGGGGGCTTATAAAAAAACTAGGGATGTAACTCAACAGACCTCAAACTTTTTCAGGAAGAAAACACATATGAAGCCTATACCCCCTCAGAATCTTGAAGGTGAGTCTTTATTTGGTTCCAAAGTTGGGTTTATGTATGTATTTAACTTTAATTTCCAATCATTTTGAGCTATTTCCTTAAAATGTGAGCTCAAATATGATATGAGCATAAAATAGAGCATGTTTTATGCAGATTAATTTAGTTTTAATTTAATCTTAATATCTTTAAAAACAAGCAAGATATTAATGTTTCTGCAAACTTCTAAAAAGTGCGAAAATGGCCAACGCCTCCGAATAAAATGGACACTCAAAAAAATATAGAGTATTTGAAAATAAAATAATCCCCATTTCCAACCCTTCAAATGTCAAGACCTTCACAAGAAAAATAATAATAAATACATTTTATCTGCAACTACCATTGGGTGATTTTAAATAGATAGACCCTTTCACCAAGTTTAAATTTGTACTTGAGGGCTTTTCAAGGTTAGGATAAGTCAAGAGCATAGAAAAAAAGCAATTTATTTATTCTAATGTTTGGCGTAGCTCTGGCTATTTATGTTTATGGTGACCAACCCCAAATCCACCCGAATGTACCCGGTCAGGTACCGAACCCTTAATTTCTAGTCTAAATTGTCGGAATGTTAATAGACATGCAGAAAAATTATCAACAATTTTATTAATAAATTATAATCTAAGACAGTGGCTTGTCCTAATTTAATAAACCCTCTCACCTCCTCTAAGAATTGAGATTTTAAATAGTTCTGGGATTCCCTTCTTGGACACGAGAGCCCGACATGTTTCCTCGAGGAGACGAAATGGCCGAAGGGAACACGTTTGGATGAAACTGTCCTCAAGCAACTCGACATCGTGAAGTTGTTAATCAACATCATTCAACAAGGAGAACACTCCAGACATTTCCATTCCAACAAATATTTTCAACACGATACTCCTTCACATTTAACGAGGACGACAGAAGAAGATAGAAAACAGTGCTACCAACAATTCCTCAATTATTTTCTTCCATTTCAGTAAATACGTATTTTATAAATTAAATATAAGCAAGAAATTTTCACCTTAAAAATAGACGATTATAAAATATGTTATTCTTGTTTCGCGAGTTGAGATATGTACACTTCTTTTTAAAAACGTGTTTAAAAAACTTTTATTCTATTGTTGGTAGATTTGAATAGACGTGTCGACAGAAAGGGGATGATCACTCTAGATACGAGTGTTGATTTTAAACATAACCTCTATTACTGTTAAAGAGAAACAATCCGTGTTACCGCGCTCCTTTGAGACGTGAGACGCAACGTTCACCTAAAATGTCTTGTTATTCGTGTTTGGGAGAGACACTCACATGACACGTCATGTCTTCCAGGCCGACGTCCCTGCTCTCAGGTATGGAGTTAAAAACAATTCAAAACAAATTGCTGAGATGGGAACAGCCGGACGCGCCGCTTGCTCCGTTGTCCAACTCGCAGAGGGACGCAGTGTTAGAACTGTCAGAGGAGGTGAGCGACCTTGCCCTGTGCAAGGATCTGCCACTCGGCAAGGAGGTCTCTGGTCCCTCCGAGGGAGGACCACACACTCCTGGTCTACCCATAGGCTTCGAGGAACTGCATCAAGGCAAGTGTCAAATATCCTCGTCGCAGCAATTCCTCGAGTGGTATTCTGCTATGGAGGAGGAGCTGCTCAAGGAGGAGGATGTGGTGTTTGAGGACTATGCCAGCCAACTTGCCGAGCGTATAAAGGAATGTGCCGGACTCCTCCAGAAGGTGGAGGTAGCCCTCGCAGACCTGTCTCGTCTGACGGAACAATACCAGATAGTGTCTGACAGCACGAGTAGTTTGCATCAGGTGAGTCAACAACTGTTGGCTGACCAAACCAGGCTGATGCAAGTCTACGATGAGGTGAGTCAGAGACTGCGATACTTCACAGCATTGGACGACCTTTCTCAACGCCTCGCCTCCCCGACCCTGTCAGTCCACAGCGAGGTGTTTGTGGAGATATTGGACCGTCTGGACGAGTGCATGGAGTATATTCACAAGAATGACTCTTGGAAGGAGTCATCAACGTACCTGGTCAAGTTCCACCACTGCCTCTCCCGGGCGACAGCCATGGTGCGGTCCTATGTCATGGAGGTGATCAATCGAGCGACCGAGCAGGTACTGGCCCAACCAGGTACCCCTCAGGACAGGGACACTTCACTCACGCTCTGCTATGGAAAGTTCCAGGCTTCTGCCCCGCGCGTGAAGATTGTCGTGGGACACATAGAGAATAGGGTGGAGAAAAATTCCGACTACGAGACCTTGCTGTCAGATTGCCACCAGGCGTACTTCTCCCGACGAGAGCAGCTACTAAGTTCCAGCGTCACGTCTGCGATCACCGAGCTAGGTCGCTCGCACCACGGAGACCATTGTTCTCTCGTCCGCAGCGGGTGTGCTTTCATGGTCCACATGTGCCAAGATGAGCATCAGTTGTTCTACCATTTCTTTGGACGTCCCACTCCACACCTGGTCACCTATCTTGAGCGCCTTTGCACGATACTCTATGATGTCCTCCGGCCGTTTATCATCCACATCAACCACTTGGAGACACTGGCGGAGGTTTGCAGCATTCTCCGGTTAGAGATGCTGGAAGAACATGTCCACAATAACCCAGAAAAGCTAGAAGCGTTTGGCCATGTGGCCTGGCAGATGCTCCAGGACTCTCAGGAGCGGCTAGTCTTCAGAGCGCACTGCTACTTTGAATCGGACATCTTGCAGTACCGGCCGTCCCCTGGGGACCTTGCCTACCCGGAGAAGTTAGAGATGATGGAGAGTATAGCCCAATCGATGCAGGAACAGACTGCCTTGGCTCGCTCTGAGTCCCGGTCATCGCTTATCTCCGTGGGATCTGCTACTTCTCTTGAAGTGGCTCGTATCAACGACAGCACGAGGAGCATCGCAGACCAACCTCGGTCTCGTACCGGCAACTCCCCCGCGGATCTCCATGGCATGTGGTACCCCACGGTTCGTCGTACTCTTGTTTGTCTGTCGAGACTCTATCGGTGTGTGGACAGGCCAATATTCCAAGGACTCTCACAAGAGGCTCTAAACATGTGTATCCTCAGTGTAGCCTCCGCAGCTCAGACCATCAACGCCAGGAAGACCCCTGTCGATGGAGAGTTGTTCCAGATCAAACATCTGCTGATCCTGAGGGAACAGATCGCCCCATTCCAAGTGGACTTCACGATCAAGGAGATGAGTCTGGACTTCAGCAAGGTGAAGACGGCGGCCTTCAGTTTGATCCACAAGAGGAAACGACTCTTCTCGCTGGGCACAAACAATGCCATACTGGAGTTCCTATTGGAGGGAACACCTCAGGTCAAGGAGCAATTGGTCGACTCGCGGAAAGAAGTGGACAAACAGTTGAAGGCGTCATGCGAGGCGTTCATAGCATATGCGACACACCTCCTGGTGTCCCCTATCCTGGGTTTCCTGGAAAAGGCACAGGTTTTCCTTAATATGAGCGCCGATGTTAAAGCTAGTGGGATCACGCTGGCCCAGCAGCCGTTTGCAAGCCCTAGCGTCCTGAACGTTGTGATCCAGGAGACTCGTCAATTGATCAAATTAAAACTGCCATCAGTTCAGCGCAGCATGCAGCTGTATTTGGCAAACAGAGAGACAGAGTTTATCTTGTTTAGACCTATCAAGAACAACGTAGTGGGTGCCTTCGTCCAATTGCAGCTGGTGTTGAGTACTGGAGGGTACTCGAGTGATGACCTCCTTCTGATCGGCTGTCCGACACCAGAGCAAGCGACCGTACTGTTGTCATCAGCGTCTCTGCTCAGCGAGCGTCAGAGCGGTGTTGAGAACAATACACCTGCCGTCGCCAATCTGCAAGAGGTTCCCGCAACGTGAGACTCGAACGTCAACATTTCAAGTGCTTTGGGAAAAAATATCAAACTGTCTTCACATAGTGTCACGGTGGATTGTCGAGAAAGATGAGCGCTGGTTATTCTCGAGTCTTCTAACAACCATTAATAAATAATAACCAAACCTGATAAAAGTTCGGTGTTTGCAAGTCTATAGGACTTTGTAAAAACTATTCCAAGAGGAAAAAAATATTTTTTTGAGAAGGAAATGTGAAAACCATGCAATAATAAATAATGTAAAGCTGTAAATATAAGTTAAACTGAGTTAATAAAACAAGTCATTTGTGTAATAACTTCCTAGTTACTGGTAGCCTGGATGGATATTGCATCAAATTCAAGTTGTATTTATTATGATTGTTCATCTGAGATTTTGAACGGTAGCATCGTGAGTTGTATTGCATCAAGCCAGAGCTTTAAATTAACATTTAAATTCACTTGGTATTCGTATCATCGACACTTTTTGCAATAATAATAATAATCATCATTAACAGTTTCCAGCCTGTGGTAAAATGCCTCCATCTTTCTCCTGCACTCTCTTCCTCTCACTTGCACACTTGCTGCTATCTGTTCCTCCCATCACTTCCTTAGTTTTCCTTGTGGTTTCTTCCCTACATACTTCATATCCATTAATTATTTTGGAATCCTCTCTCCCTCCATCCTCATTAAGTGTCCATACCATCTCTGTCTTACTTCCTCTACTATCTCATTTACTCCTTTTGAAATATTTAGTCAAATGAGTTGACACTTTTAAGTATCTTTCAAAACTCTTCACTTGTTTCATTTCTTAATTTTTATAACTGCAATAATTATATCTCTTCATGTATTCATAAAGCACTTTATCAATTCCCACAAAGTTCTACAGAGTGAGCCAATAAACATGGACACAGTTTTCTTCTACGAGCAACAAATGGAGGATTAACCTTTTGGCCAGTTCAGGTTATACGCTTGTGTGCTAATGGGTTTTGGGATGAAGGTTGAATTTAAAGTTAGTGTACCTGCATTTGTGTGGAGAGTGTGTGGTAAACCATCCTCGGTACACCCGACCAGGACTGAACCACAATCTTCTCGTCATCGGCAGTCTTAGTATATTGCAAAAGTAGTGCCTCAGACCATGTGGCCACCGAAGTGGGTGTGAAGGTAATTGAATATTTTAAAAGCGATATTAATTGTAAACTCAGGTAAATACAAACGACCCATTTTGTTTTCTAACATTCCAGAAAATGAATATTAGTGGGTGGGGCAAACTCCCAGAATTCCAAAAGCCTCCATCCTCCTTGCAAAATCTTTATAGTCCTCCAATTAAAAAACACAATTTGTTTAAGCATTGATTAATGAAATTTATTAACAATTATAACTTTTCTTTTTCAGTTCAAGAAAATGTTGAGATAAGTTAAAAGTTGTCACAAGTTAAAAGTTAACTAAGCGACCAACTTGTCATAAAGAAACTACCGGCCGGTTTGTTGCGAGAATGTAAGCTATCACAGGTTGAAATTAAAATAAGTACATTTATATTAAATGCCTACTACTTTATTGTTTTATCCTCAAAGAGATAATTGTATAAAAAAATTATAAAATGTAATTTACAATTTATATATTATGTGAATAATATTATATACAAGAACTCATAGGTACCTCAAAACTGACAAGGTTTCCATCATGTTTCATTATTAATTTAATAAACAATATTATGTGGTTCTTTGCCAAATGGACCGCCTGGTAAACCATCGCCAGGAATCAAACCAGTGGTACAAGCACACTACCACTGAGCCAACCTTTTCTATTTGAAATAGTGTCAGGTTATAAGAATGCTAACATAAATTATATGATAGTAAGGATGGACCCTCGAGTTCTTAAGGAGATTCAAGGATTCGATAAACTTTCAAATTTAAGACTCAAATCCTCAAACTTGTTTTATTGGTATTCACTAAGAATTATATTATAAAGTTAACAACCAGACCCCAGACCAGTAATTTAACACAATGAATGTATGAATGTTATAGTGAGTGAATTATAAGAAACAATGTTAACATTTGGTTACTATTCCTATTTTATATTATATCTCCTCTTGTGATTATAATTCTTTCCAAAATTCGGATTAAAGATTTGAATTCATAAAATAGTGGCTTTGACCCACATATATATATATTAGCATAATATGCTCAACTAGCCCCTGGTTTGTGAGAGGAGTTTCCAACAATATCAACATTAACAGTCACTGAAATACCAGTAAATTGACAGAAATATGTTCAAACATTGCATAACAACATTTAATATTAGTTAAAAGTTCACACAAAATATAATCATTTATTAATTAGATCCACAGCTACAACAGTATATTATAAAACAAGTAACAAGTACAGTCAAACAATGAAACATACATTTTGTACATTTATACTATTTACAAATAAAAGTTGCCCCATTCAACCGCTCAGTCAAAAGCCATAGAATGACAACCTGATGACATTACATCAAAAAGTTTCCAGGCGTTTGAGAGTTTGAGCCACCCAGTCAAAAACATTGAGTGCGGCAGCCGCTCGACCCAGGTCTGTTTCGACAAGGTCTACTCAATTAAAAGTGATTTTGCGACTTATTTCTGGTCAACTCTCCAGACAAATGCTGGTATATTTCCTTGGTATCCCTTATCAACCTGCCCCCATAAGTTGAACAGTTAGTTGGTTAGTCAGGACAATAGGTAAAAATATTAACAAATCAATTGGCCGTATGACCTGGCTGCCAAAATAGAAGTGATATATAATAACTGTTGAGTTAGTCATTTTTCTGCAGGTGAGTCTTATCTTGGTCCAATCAGTTCATTCAGCGTGAACTGATGGCTCGCTGTAAGCACTGCTTACACCAGAATTATAGGGCCTTCTGGTTTCCACTCCGGTACAAGAGACGGGCCAAATTATGATTTAAGCTCATTATTTTATTTTTTAACACTTTGTACATGTTAGGCTGTGAAATCTCTTTGTTGGGTAAACTAATAAAAAATTGTCTCTTATAAGAATCATAAAAAATAGACCAACCTTAAATAGCGCTTTGGCCGAGGTTCACTTAGCAAATGATAAAATAAACATAGGATCAAAGGCCAGTTAATTATAATCTATGTACAAGATAAAAAATATAAAACTGTGTACATAGTAAAAAAAACAATCATTTCATGGTTGAAAATGATGTGACCTTCACAAATATACATTATTTTGTAAAATTGTCAATTTGATCTTCATTCTGAGATAGTTAATGTGTTTGTTAAAATCAGGGTTACCATTATTTTACTAAAGTAATACAAACATTTCCTGGTATTTTCCAGAGATTCCCCCGCTCTCCCCACGACAATTTCAAGAAATGAAAATTCATTTAGCGTTAATTAATTGACTTGTGTGAGATACTCTCATTGATGTTTATAACAGGAGGGGATGTCTTCAAGTCGGTACATATCTCAATGTTTCAAGACAAGGACGTGAGGGTTGAAACAGCGTAATAACATGAAGTGAGCAAGTGAGAGGAGAAGAATGGAGGAAGACGGGAGGTTTTCCACTAAACCGGCCACAGGCTGGAGACAGTTGATGTCCCAAGTTCATAAACTACTCCAGAAATTGGTGACCTGGCGGTCTAGGGGTAAGGTGTCAGACTTCTGTGCTGGCGGCCGGGGTTCAATCCTCGGTCCTGACACAGATTTATCTGATTACCAAACCCTTCCTTCACCTCTGACAAGACATCTTGTGAATATGTGGAATGCCAGGCCTCCACCGTGGTTCGGATCCCACGTTAAACTGTAGGTCCTTCATTTCATCTCACAATCACCCTACCATTACACATTAGCGTAAGTGCGTATAACCCGAACGGGTACTAAGACGCAGTGCTAATAATAATAATAATAATACTCCAGAAATTCACCATTTTTTGCAGACACAAGAAAATCTCCCAAGTTTTCTCGGTTCATGACAAACCTGTCAAGTGTGTTACGTAATGCACTTGATGAGGGTGGGAGAGGTCCCTCTTAGTGTTGTTACACTAGTATAACGCAACAAAGTTTTAGTTTATAAAACAAATAACAATAAAATTGGTTGAATTTATAAACTAAATTCAATGAAAAGGTAGGCTACAAGAAAGTGTTTCGTTCAGTTTTTAATTAGTAGTTCGTTTATTTTCAGGAGCACTAAACTGCTATTCATATTCAATCCAAGGATGCGATCAATCATAATTATTGACAGTCATGCCCTTTTATGTTGATGCGTAAACTACTATCGACAGGTCGAAGGCAATATTATACAGCTGTTCAGGGTTCAAATACATAATAAATACAAATAAAACTGTTTGACTAGAAATTGCATCCTTTATTAAAAATCCTATTTATTTATTTTTAAATTATAAGCTACGACATGAAAAAAACTCAGCCCATTCAAAAATGATGTGAGGAAAAGGTGCTTTTTTATAGGTGAAACTAGGCGTTTCATAACTTAATAATGGGAGGGTGTTTCCAGGCGTTACATAACTTAATAATGGGAGGGTGTTTCCAGGCGTTACATAACTTAATAATGGGAGGGTGTTTCCAGGTGTTATGTAACTTAATATTGGGAGGGTGTTTCCAGGCGTTACATAACTTAATAATGGGAGGGTGTTTCCAGGCGTTACATAACTTAATAACGGGAGGGTGTTTCCAGGCGTTACATAACTTAATAATGGGAGGGTGTTTCCAGGCGTTACATAACTTAATAATGGGTGTTTCCAGGCGTTACATAACTTAATAATGGGAGGGTGTTTCCAGGCGTTACGTAACTTAATATTGGGAGGGTGTTTCCAGGCGTTATGTAACTTAATAATGGGAGGGTGTTTCCAGGTGTTATGTAACTTAATATTGGGAGGGTGTTTCCAGGCGTTACATAACTTAATAATGAGAGGGTGTTTCCAGGCGTTACATAACTTAATAATGGGAGGGTGTTTCCAGGCGTTACGTAACTTAATAATGGGAGGGTGTTTCCAAAGCGTTACGGAACATGACACGGTAAGAAGAGGAGGCGCTCAAAAAAGGCCTAGAAATGTGGTCCCATTTAAATATTCTAATTAAACTTTGGATGATCAACCATGAATTCTATGGTTACATTTCTAACCAAATTGAAACCTTAAACCACATTTAACCAAACCAGTCCCCCTGAAACTGTTTTACAAAGTTCATTAAGGAAGACATAATTCTGATTTATCCTTTTTAGCATTGGTACCAAACAAGTGCTGTGTGAAGTCGTAGATAATTGTGACACACTTTGGGCACAGTGGGCAACACATTCTTTAAAAGTGTTTCAATACTCTTATATTTTATTATAATTTGGGTAGCCATCTTGTGGTCTATTGACTTTCCAAAAAGTTTTTAATATTCAATCCTATTCAACACACAATGTCCTAGTAAAATTGCGAGGCATTGAACATATAGGAGAAGATGTGTCTGGAAAGAGGTGCTTTGCAGGGTGCGTCACAACAAGATACCAGGGGTGGATTCCTCAATGACGCATGAGCATTTATTTTGTATGTAATGATTGATAGTGAAGTCACATTTTTGAAAGGCCATATGTTATCAGGATTTGAAATATGATCAAACAATCATTGCATCTTTTTAAAAAATAATATTTCCGTGTTTAAAATTGTTATTTTTTTAATGACATCGCTTACTTGGCGGGTTCAATCTGTTTTGAAAAGTGGGTTGCATCTTGAGCTGACAGATCGTGCATTTAGACGCCCAAGAAATGAATAGAAAGCTGTCCACCTTCTGATGACAATGGCACTCTTTCAAAGACGAGTACAGACACTCACTCTATTTGCATCTGGAAATAATCAATTTGGATTTCATAATTAACTTTTCTTTGTTTACTATTCTAGATAGACAAATGCTTCCATGGACATATTTAACCTAAATCCCCACAGGACATTTTCCAAGAATAAACCAAAGAGACCAACCAGGCGACAAAAATATATATATTTACTATAAAAACTTCAAGATGAAAAAAATATTTTTCTGATGATGAAAAACTATTTTTTTTTATAGTTATTTAGGAATGTATGGTGTTTGTTTCAGCGAATAAATGAACAATCCAACTTTTCGCGGCCATACCTGGGGCACCTCCCCTTTGTGTCAGAAAGTGAATAGTGGGCCCTTAAGAATCATCAACTTCCTCCATTTATTTATACAGAAAAAAAAATGATTTACTTAAAAATACTAGAATTAAGACAGTTTATTTAAATTAATGAGGAAAGCAATTTGAAAACATTTTCTGCTGCGTAGAATTGAATGCAGACATGAATCTCACTTGGTCCGCAGAGTAGAGACGGCCGCCAGCATGTGCTAAATAGCCTCGTACGCAGCGTCCGGGGGCGTCAGAGCCGGGCCGTTGAGAAACTCTTCCAACTCGTCTCGCTCACGCTCGTCCAAACGGCTCTTGTGACCACTGATAGACTTTTTCTTCTTCTTTTTCTTGTCGTCGGCTGGTGAAGACTTGAGGCAGTCTTTGGAGCTCTTTTTCTTGTGTTTCTTAGAACTTTTCTCCTCGGTCTGTGTTTAAATAAGTAAATAGCAGGTCAGTTAAATGCACAGCGTGTTGTCCACTTTGTTAACTCTGAAAGGTAGCAAGCAATCTTACCTTGACTGATTACACTATGTTTCCTCTTACAAGATACACCATAGTGGAACCAACCAAGGTGAGCCTGCTAGCTTTCAGAGTTAGCCGAAGGTACATTTAGTTATATGATGCATGGAATCCACTTTAAATCATGTTTCTGTGTCCCTGACTGTTGCCCTGCCCTGTATTAAGTGTCCCTGACTGTTGACCTACCTTGTCCCTGTGTTTATCTCTCTTCTTGTCCCTGAGGGGTGTGGGGCTTGAACCCCCAGAGACCGCCTCTCCTTGCCTGGGCTCCAACAGCTCGAGGTGGATGTTGGATGACGCCACGCTCAAGCTCGCCTCGTCCTCCTCCTCGTCCCTGCCCGCGCCATTACTGTCTCCCTCCGGACTGCGGCGCCACTTGCTGTCTGCGCCCAGCCACGAGTCAAACGCGTCTGCCGTGATGGAACTAACCTCTCCATTCAGCGCCGCGTCCTCAGACTCAGCCCCCTGCGGGGATGGCAGCTAGGTAGGCCAAACATTGTTTCATTTACTTTCACACCTGGGGGAGTGTTTCCGGGACCCTCAAACCATTGAGGATGTTCGAGACTCAAACCCTCGAGTTTTTCAAATGAAATTAGTCATAGAGCTCTAATACTGCTTATTGGTGGTTCAGAACTAATTATAGTATGAACTCAACAACCAGACCCCATACTAATGATTTAACACTTAACTGGATGTTTGAATGTTATAATTTTTCCCAATATTCGGATTCAGATGTGAACCCAGGACATCCAGGAAAGAGTGAGGGTGAATGTTATCTACCTTGAGTGAATCCATCCTGTTTACAACGTCAGCAGCCTCCACACTGGAGATACTGTCTCTGTCAGTCCCCTTGGGGCTCCCATCCCCGGGGACATGGTCTCTGAGCATAACATCGTCAGGGTCCAGCTCGTCTTGGAACCCTGCCACCAGAGGGTTCCCGGTCTCCATGTCACTACAAATAAACCAACAAACAGACATCTCAATCCCGGGACAATCATTTTACTATAGGTAACGTTTTAACTTGACTCAAATGAGATATATATTGTTTTGTCCAAGTAGGACTGAGAGCTGACATGTTATAACCAAGCACTAATAGTTCCTTGTATCTACCTGTCAGAGTCTTGCTCTCTGTGAGGCAGAGCGCCGGAACATTCCTGACCGCTAGTGTCTTCCAAGAACGAGCGGTCCAGCAGTCCTCCATCCGGGACAAACTCCTCTACGCTGACGATAGGCTCCGGGGACACAAGACTCGGCCACTTCTCTGATAGGATCAAGACAACATTAGGTTCTCAAGTTGGCTGAGTCAGGATACAGAATAGTCGCTCTCATATTGTCCATCAGATGATCACAAAATGTAACAGTTACAAGTACTAACTCAACTGTGTCTTATACTGATTGATTTGTATGATCAGGGCATTAAGGTTTGTTTGGTAACTAAGTGGTTGTCGCAAGACGGAGGGAGCCTACCTGGAGACTCCTCCGCAGTGTCTTTGCTCCTACTGAATATCTTGGACACCAAGCCCGCAGTCCTGCTTGATGTGTCAGATCGGACAAGCACTGCTGTTGGGGAGTCAGCCAAATGACTGGGTGTAGTTGGCAGCATTGACTCGTTCGGAGCAGCAATGCTTCCAACTGTAGCAGTACTCCCCTGGCGGGAACCAGAACCAAGCGTTACACCAGCTGCGCCAAACTTGACATCACAGCTTGTCAGCTGCGCCAAACTTGACATCACAACCTGCCAGCTGTGCCAAACTTGACATCACAACCTGCCAGCTGTGCCAAACTTGACATCACAACCTGCCAGCTGTGCCAAACTTGACATCACAGCTTGTCAGCTGCGCCAAACTTGACATCACAACCTGCCAGCTGCGCCAAACTTGACATCACAACCTGTCAGCTGTGCCAAGCTTGACATCACAGCTTGTCAGCTGTGCCAAACTTGACATCACAACCTGCCAGCTGTGCCAAACTTGACATCACAACCTGCCAGCTGTGCCAAACTTGACATCACAACCTGCCAGCTGTGCCAAACTTGACATCACAGCTTGTCAGCTGCGCCAAGCTTGACATCACAGCTTGTCAGCTGCGCCAAACTTGACATCACAACCTGCCAGCTGCACCAAGCTTGACATCACAACCTGCCAGCTGTGCACCAAATTTTACAAAATGATTAGTTGATGTCACTATAAAAATAGTATCAAGAGTTTACCTTGCCATGCTGGTCTTGCTCAGGTGTAATAACACGCGTCAGAAGAGCTGGGTTTGAGCCTGGGATAGGGGTGCCTGCACCAATGGGGCCCGACTGGCTTCGTCTGATTCCTGATTGGTTGGACAACACTGGCAGATGGTGGCTGCTCTGAGAGGTCTGGGAGGGGCTGAAGGACTGCGCCGACATGCCGGCGTTTGCCAGGGAAGTGACGCTAGAAGTGGAACTGGCCACCTGTCGGCGTTTGTTGATCATGTTGTCCAGGAACCTGCACCGACATTAGACCATTTACAACTGTGTGCAATAAAAACAGGAACGGGGGAAGGAGGAAGGAGCGACTCACTTGTCGTAGTCTGCATCATCTCCCTCCTGGTACAGGTCCAGTTCCTGTGACGTGAGGAGTGTCTCCTGCATGTTGGTCTCCAGCTGCGCCAGGAATGTTTCCCTCTGGAGCTGCAGGAAGGGCAGGTTGAAGAACTTGTGGAGCAGTTTCAGGCCAAACCCATTCCTCATGGACGACTCAGAGTACCTGACTTGCGCCGAACCTGGTGGCCTGGACAGAGAACCTCATGAGACTTGTTCCTCAGACACAACGGGAGCTGTCACTAAATTGTGTGATTGTGTACTGGTCGCGTGTTACAGCCAATCAACAGTTGGCAGATAAGACTTTTATGTTTGGTATATCTTTATAAGGAAAACATCTTTTTGCTTTATGAGGTAATTGTATTATATTTGTAAGAAGGTCCAGAAAAGGTGGATATAAAAGGGACAAACACAAGATGGCTGTTACAATGAAAAGAAGAACACAGTTCACACTTTACACTGCTGCCAATGGACAAAGAGGTAATGGCTGACTCGTAAAGAAAATCGATCGTGACCGTCCAATCCCCCGACCTAGGTTTCATTCTATCGGAACTCACCAGGGAGGAGTGTGAAACGCGCAACGCAACTTCCTAAAAGAGGCAGTGGCAGCAGTGTAAAGTGTGAACTGTGTTCTTCTTTTCACTGTAACAGCCATATTGTGTTTCTATCCACCTTTCCTCCACCTTCTTACAAATATAATGTATGGGAAATTTCAGAAATTAAGTTGGTAGTCACAATATTGGCCACTTTTTCTAGGGCTATGGAGTCAGTCAAAATGTACCGACTTCGGATTCAAAATAAAAATTTATTATACTATAGCAATAAATGATAAATATATAATTCTAATTTTATGTTTAAAAATTTTGTAAGACCAATATTTGTAATTATGATTGGCGAATTTATTTAGACATAAATTCACAATCCCAAAGAAGCTTCTCATGAAGTAATGTTTACTGTAACATTTAACTCGAGTTACTGTGTTGTTACTATGAGTTTGATTTGAACAGCAGAAATATAAAGAAGGTGGAGTCTAAACTTGGTGTGCCGACTCCACAGCCCTTTATTTTTTACTAAAAACTACAATACTAAAAAATGCCAGCACTTTTGTTCTATCGTGCTCATTTATGGGATTAAAAAAATGTAACAAGTAATGTTTGAAACTATAAAAAGAGATATGTTATCTATTGAAAATAAGCATTTAATGACAAAATAACTGTTCATAATTCTAAGAGCATCTTTTCTTGATCATAAAATCTTACCAAGGGATATTAATCACAAATTGGTTTATAACGTAGATGAGAACAGAACAAATTAAAGTGTCTAATGCTTCTCCTAACCAGCGACAACCCAAATCGAACACGACTGACTCACCTGTGAAAGCTCTCAATGAAATATGTGACATGATCTGGCGTGACGGTCCTGTGGTGCGCCATGTCACAGTGGTTGGCGAGTACCAGCACTGGGATGTGATCCGGCACTTTGGGCAGCTCCCGTTGGACGTAGTCAAACGTCCTGGGACAGCCAAACAGTTTTACACTCGTGTGTTAGGGATGAGGAAGGTTTTATTTAGAGGAAATGTAACCATTTATGCATTGAGCGACAAAGGAAAACCATCTATGAAAAATCACCGTTAGTGCACCCAATCGAGATGTGAACTTCGTCAATGGCAGTCCAGAGTTGACAGGTCAGACCATTCAACCTCAAGACGGATTATGAATATTCAAACTAAGCTGCTGTTCCTTATGTGAAGCATAGGAAGTCGCAGGTGCTGAGAACTCACCAGCTCTTGGTGATGTCCATCATAATGACGACACCGTTGGTACCCTTGTAGACATCAAGGAACTCGGCGTCCAGCGCCGGCTCCTCCGGTAGCTCCAGCTGGCTATTTTCCAGCTTGAGGCCGTCAAACCGGCGTTTTTTCTTTCCACGGTCCACAACATCCCAAACTTCCACCTTGACGACATCGTCAGTGGCCTTGTAGCTCCACTGGATACATGCCACCTGGAGGCAACATAACAATCCTGGGGGTAAGAGACCACACCTGGAGGCAACAGACCACACCTGGAGGCAACAGAGCACTCCTGGAGGCAGCATAATAAACCTGGGGGTAAGAGAACACACTCCACACAACTCTGACAGATCTAACCTCAGAAGGTACTTAACCTAAGACAACGCCATGAACATATTTTAGTCTGTAGAGAGGGCGATAAGCCTCTAGACCTCAGAGCCATGCTCTATCAGCTCTACCTGTATTTCCTCAGTGGGGATGTAATCCTCCATGAAACTGTGACCTTGCAGTCGATGGAACAGACAAGTCTTGCCAACGTTCTGATCCCCCTTGATGATTATTTTCACTGGAACAGAAAGTTGGTGGATAGCTCAGTGGTCAGAAAGAGTGCGTTGATACTGATTGTGTGTTGGATAGCTCAGTGGTCAGAAAGAGAGTGTGTTGATACTGATTGTGTGTCGGGTAGCGAGCGACTCACTGTTGTACTGCACCCCTCGGGAGAACTTCTTCTGCAGGCTGTGGGCCATGGCCTGGTGGCCCGGCCGCGCAGAGCTTCCTGGGGCATCCCCCTTGCTCGTCAACCTCTTGAGGGCATTGAACATGGTGCTCCCACTCTGCTACGCACCTGCCATCTATGCCGCAAAATATCACACTACAAGAGGTTTAACGCACACTTTATGAACCTGCCCTGAAAAGAGCAAGGGTAAGGTGAAAGCAAAAAACTTAGATCCTAAAAAAGTATATAAAATGTTTTATGGATATTTTGATTGATTTTATAGTTTTAGTCAGTTGAAAATCTGAGGGCATGACAAGTCATATGAGGGAATGATTTTTTTAATATATATGATTTGAGGAAATGAAAAAAACTGTGCAATGATATTATGAAATTTGTAACAGTGAGCGAAATAGTTAGTGCTAGACTCTCACTGTGCTATAGTGTCAAATAATGAAATTAATTAAACTAATTAAAAAGTCCCAACTGCCCAGTAAAATTAATATTGACCCTTATTCGTACAAAAGTCTCATGTGAAGCGGCATATAATAATATAATAATATAATGATATAATACAGATGATCCAATCCGGGTAGTTTGAATTGGCTTGCTCGGTTGTCCCACGGTACCGATTGAGATATCTCATTCGTCACTTGAGTAATACTGTAAGTATGGGTATCCTTGATTGGCCATTTGAATTTGCCTCTTCCGGTAGGTTCCATGGCATCCACTATTACATCATTTCTCCAGGACACAAATGCTCGTCATATTCCACACCTATCCAATATACAAGATTATGTACATATGACGGTTTGTCATACTTGCTCAGGTGTGTGGCATTTATCATAGGTTAACCCAGGCCCATGTTGAAGTGAGAACATTCAACATTAGGTTTACAGTAGTTCCAGGTAGAATGTTTCATGGTTGGTGATAGCTGGGGCAAACAGTTTGGAATAAGGTAGACCATAGTTTTGTTTTTATATTGTGTGGCTGGACCAGGTGTACACATGGGATTATCATTTTCCTTCATAGCCCATTTAAATATGGCTCCAAAATAGCTCCAAAATGAACGGCCTGAATTTCTTCTCCGTATTTACACCCATAGTTCTCACTACAACCCACACATGTAGGTCTATAATGATGAGCCAGATGGTAAATTATCTTTTAGGACATTTACAGCTTTATGTTTGCATGTTCGCAGGCCTGTACAGCCAACTCTTGGTTCTATGACCTTTCAATGTTTCCTGTAAAAGGGTTGTTATTGGAATTTGAACTGATTTTGTTCCACCCCTGACCCTTATACTCAATTTTTTTTATACAACACGTGAAACAAACTTACCTATTTCTTGAAGAAGTCCAGTTTGCTTGACACTCTTTCACTGAGGGTGCCCCAAACTGTGACGTCATCATCTGCTGCTATGTACTCCTCATACGTGCAGTCTGGGGCTAATCTCTGCCACGTTTCCTCGTCACACAGCCGAGGGAAAGTCAGGGGGGCAGAGGAAGGTGCTGATGATGGGCCGGATTGCGGATACATAAAGGGGCCTAACTGGGAATTGGCATCCACTGCTGGTGAGTCGTCTGGGTCTTTGGCGCTGGCAGTGGCGAGAAGCAAATGGATGGCAGCCTCTTCGTCAACTGGTAGGATAAAGTGGGCGTGTCGGAAGCAGTTGGCGATGATAGCCGATCTCACGGCCCACCAACTGGTGACAATTCCTCCCATGGTCCTGAACACGTACCACTTTTTGATCTCCTTGCCGAGATTGTCGAGATTCCACATCATACCCT
>CABFVZ010004089.1:0-43382 GCA_902151445.1 Timema monikensis
ATCCGAACCACGGTGGAGGCCTGGCATTCCCCACATTCACAAGATGTCTTGTCAGAGGTGAAGGAAGGGTTTGGTAATCAGATAAAGACCCGATTGAAGAACCATTAACCCTCCATCCTTTATCATTGTAAATTATTCGTGTCCATTTTTGTAACCCTAGCCCTTCACGTTCACGCCAATGTGTTTCAAGGTCAAATTTAGGGGAAGTGCACACGCATTTGCATGGAGTGTGAGTTAATAAAATACTTCTAGAATCAGTACACTGAAAAAGGCGAATTCAAAGTGGATTATCGCACCACCACATGGTATAAAGCGTCAGGCATGCCTCGTCTGTTTTATGACCGGGATTCAAAAGCATGACAGAAATTATCTCCTGGCCTTACTCACGAGTGGCGTGGGAGGGGGAACATTTACCCCGCTTTGACGGTATCACATTCATGACAGAACAGTCTGTTGGAATATTGGGGTTTTGAACTCCGTTAGGGTGGTTTCCATTCTTCCTCCACGCAAATGTGGGCTACATCTTCATTACTACCCCCATTAGAGTAATTATCGTGTATTAAAATCTATGTCAAATCTAATCATTTGAGCTGGAGATTAAAGTAGGTGAGGATGTGTACCAACATTTGTGTAGGAGTGAAATTGGAAAAAACCTACACGGCTAGCGTTATTTGAACGTCCACAACGGATGGATTCCTGAGATGTTACAGAATACATCAACACGTCTACCTCAGAAGAATAAAAGTCTCGAAATGATAGAGAAATGGGACTCCCATGAAATAATATAGAATATTGGTCCCTTATCTGCCAGGGGGGAACACGCCCGTGAGTGCATGAGTACTACTGTAAAGTAACTTTAAAGCTATGATGTTTTACATTGATTATCCATTCACCGATTAGTAAAACAAAATTACTGAAAAATTATAGGATTACACCTTAACACATGGCTTGCACTTGAAACGACTCTAAATAGATCTTGAAATCATGAAATTTGGTCACTATAAATCATGATTTGATCGCGAAAGCTATATCATGAATTTTGACGCACTGGAAGCTTGGACAAATTCAGCTATATTTTGAATTGTTTTGCCTATTTTAATAGTATCTATTTTACCTAGTATTCCTTTGATGCACAGCGTTATTTTCTCCTTTAATATATCGGAAAGAAGACGTCCCCCTTACTCCCATAGTCCCATCGGCAGACTCCTCAGTCACAGATCTGCTGGAGCTATTTACACATGATGGTACCTGTGTCGCAGACACGAGAGGCTCCATGGGCAAGTAGTTTCTTGCTATAAATTTGATCGTGATTGGAGTTTTTCCTTGATAGTAATCAATATGCATTTATTTAATTGCAAATGAATGGGATCCAAATCGGCTGGACGGCGTACTTGAAACCGCAATAGATCACCACAGAGCCTAAAACGCCTCCACTCCCTGTGAGCAGCGATTGGAGTAGGCCAGACCATATAGCACCTGCCATGGCTTTTACAGTTTGTGATTGGGCGCTGCCCCCAGAAAGTAGTGAGGTGGACGTGGTCTCTGTACCAGTCGGAGCAGCGGGAGGAGCCCAACAACATCTCTATGTCGAAGAAAGAGAAGGGTCTCAAGCTACGAGTTCAACTAGTACAATCCTCCCCGTCAGAGAAAGAAGGTACACCAGGGACACTGGAACCTTCGTCAGAACCTGACTCCATTACATACGCGTTATCAGAACAAGAGTCAGCGTCGCCATTCGGAACTCCCGAAAAGTCGGACAGCGAAGCCAGAGAAGGCTTCTCGTCACCATCGAGTCTTGAGACACCAGAACTGCTATTCAAGCCGGACTTCGGTGACCTCACACGGCTGGTGGCACAAACACCACGGACAGTATACGCCCAGAGACACCCGAGAGAGATGGCAGACCCAACCAACCTAGCAGACCAGCTCCAGATCCTACAAGAGATGGTCAGCTCCATGGACGAGAGATTCCGAGCAATCCAGAACCGGTTTAGATCAACAACTCAGGGTGCAGGGACCCACACGGCTGAGGAACCCTGTCACTCTACGGTGGCACCCCTTGGGATATCGAGTGTTGAGCCGACGGAGTTCACCTGGGCATCACTCGAGACTACAGCCCCGCCACAACTTGCCGCCACTCCAGAACAGGCCCTACGCATCGCCTTAGCGATGAAAGCCAATATCATGGAAATGCAACCAGGGCGTGACAGTCACGAGGCCAGATTCCTAGTGGGTCTGATGGCGCAGTACCCAGTTCTACCAGCGACCACCCAGAGGAAGGTATGACACCGGCTGAATATGCTGTACATAGCAGTGACACGGTCTTGGAGTGAGGCCATCAGTGCATCGGGGGACGGAGCCTCGGTGGTCATTTACCCTCCATGTTACCAGCCACCGCCTCAGCCGCAGGTCATCTATCGCGAGCAGGAAGCCCCTCGTCCTCCACGAGGGAGGGGCCAACGCAGAGGGAAATGATATGGTGGAGACGGCTGCATCTCGAACTTCGATGTCCTTGGATCTACGAGAGGCACCCCCAGTTCAAGAAGAATTATTAAGGAAATTTATAAACTGTAATATTGTAATTACTGTATAACACTATGTACTTGCCTTTCCAATAAATGCTTTCGGGCGGGCCTCCTCTCACTCTTCGGCGAGTCCTGTGGACCTTCCTTGCTTCTATACCCGCACCTCAACCCCAGGCGAAAGGTATAAAAGTGAGGGAGGCCCTGCCTCGGGACTCAGTCGGAGCAGCGGGAGGAGCCCAACAGGAAGGCCAAAAGCGTCTCCCTCCTCTCCGGTCCGACTGAGTCCCGAGGCAGGGCCTCCCTAACTTTTATAGCTTTGCCGGCGGGCGGAAAGTGGCCAGTGGTGAATGGTCCCCGGGGGACAGCTGAGGGCGAAGCGGAAGGAGAACGTGGCTCATGCCTTTATTAATAGTAAGTATACAATAAATTTAACAATTCAGTATTTACATGATAAATATCAAATATCCATGCTGCGGCCGCCTCCTCTTCCAGTAGCTGCTGGAGAATGCCTCCAGCCACAAGCTCCAAACCACCACCTCTCGTACATGTTCCCGGAGTGGCAGCCGCTAGCACTTCTGATGTTTACGATGACCTCGGTGGCATTGATGGTATAATATGTAAGTTTTCCACTGTCTGATTACTGAAACCGTCTTTCAAAGAACATATTCCAATTTGGTATAAAAGGAACCATTTACAAGTAACAATACTATAGCCATTGATTCTAAAATACACAAATTACTAAGCAAGATGGTTCTGCTCCCCCAAATTAACGTTGTAGCCTCCAACATATCAAAACCTTCTGTATAGGTTAAGTTTCAAAAGAAATGCCTGTCAGCCAGACATTTCAACTTTAACCAAAGGAATACTTGCCCTGTTATTCTTGGTAGGTACATTTATTTCAAGGAGTTATAGTAGATACTATCCCTTTTATTTCGGTAATCACAAACATTGAAATATATTATAGCAACATAATATTTTACCAAAAACATTCCATGGTAAATTATATTAAAGTGTGCTTAGCCAATTATTAAATTCCCGTTTTTTCCCGTTAATAAAGTGCTAGATCAATTTGATAAGAAATTATTAAGTTCGTAGAAATTTTTTTTTATTTCAATCATATCATATTCATTCTAAATTAGTTTGAACTTAATGTCTTTAGCGGATCATTATTACTTTTGTCAATATGTTTATTGAAATTTTATAGATTATAACAAATATAGTTAGATAGCATTTTACCGAAAAAAATAGATAAAAATTTCAGAGCTATTAACATTATTGCTTTAACCCATTATTAATTTCCCTTTTATTATTGAAGGGAAAGTTCAATTTATTATAAATTATTAAATTCACAATAAAGTTGTATTTATTTCTAAATAAAAGTATTATTAATTTTATATAGTATATAGTTTTAAAACGTAAATAATAGCGACTTAGTGTTTGAAGTTGAAAAGTATACTGTATGATCTAAAAAAAAAAGCCTTAAACTGCGCATCATATTTATTTCAAAGTGTTTTAGTAGACCGATATTACTTTCATTGCTGGTATTCGAATATATTGACGTAATCATTAATAAGGGAAATTATATTATAGATATTTAAATTGTTGCTTTAGCCATCTATTAATTTCTCTTTTGTCTTTACTAAAGCTATATGTTAATTTTATAAGATATAGTGTTCAACTATTTTTTATTTCTATCACACCATATACATTTAAAGTTGTAAAACCACTATATATGACGTATGGTTTTAAAACAAAAAGAATAAATATTTGGAAAAGTCTATAGAATTCTACCACATGTGAGGTAACAACAAATAAATAATAAATGGTGTAACGATCTTGTTTCAAGCGTGCACTTTGAAGGTGGTTTAATTAGTGTTTGAACAAAAATGTCAAAATACCGTGATTGAAATCAAACTCCTGTGTTATGTTTCAAATGGACACTGGAGGCGATGGCAGTATTCAGCTGACGGTAGCTGTGCCACATCCATGCTAAGGAGACAATTTACCACCACATCCACCCGTAGACCCCCTCAGGCGCCCATTGGAGTTGTGCCACCTACAATCCAAGGAGACGGTGTTTCACCCCTCCAAGCTGGTCCATTGCAGGCAGGAACCATAGCTGCCTCTAAACCCATGGTGGTGGTGGTGGCATCGTTAACTCCTTTACCAGGAAATAGTGGCCCGTTAATTCATGTTGGTGGGGGGTTGTCACATGGTATTTTTCTTTGAATCGTTGAGGAGAGAATTAAATCCCATTAAAACTATTTTTTATGCCATCACTGAATGGGTCATACAATTAGGGGCGCTAGAGATCGAACGTGATGCTCAAACGTGGCTGGAGGGCAAATCAATGCTTTGCTAGAGAGTCTCTAGGATTACGGAGTTAGCACGGAGGATCACGTAGGGATTCTATGAGACAGCATGCTCCTCGTCAAGACCTGTAATTGTGTCATTTATAGGCACAGATCAGCTCAACGTGTAGTCTGTGCTCTCTATTGTAGAACGAAGTTTGAAAGAAATGCTTTGTCCCTCACTTCATCCCTCTTGTATGTCAAGTTACACCACATTAAGATGGGATGGGAAGGGGTGAGAAAAGCGTAAAATACCTAGTAATTTCTCAATTTTTTCCAAGATTATGTTATATCGCTGGAGCATGGGTATCTTAGGTTAAATAAATGTATATGTTTGTACTGAAAGAGACCTAGCACTCCCGAACATCCCTTTAAGGACTACATAGATTTGTACTTTAACAACCATAAACAAAACCATTTTGTTGTCATGACATTCTTGACAACCGCATTTAAGTGTGTGTACTTTTGCAATTAGTGGTGTGTGCAAATTGTTCATAGTAAGGTGCACAAATGAAAATCTGCGTTAAAAAAGTGCTATGCTAAAGTGGTCTGCAGTGGATGTCATTTGTGGCCTATAAATAATGTGGGTGGTGGTTCACAAACCATACTTGTTTTGATAGCCATAAAAGTCATGGTTTTTCAGTGTACACGTCAATATGGGATGCCAAAATTTTTGTGAAGTTTGTGGACAATATTTCAGTTTGAAAGGAGCAGACCTTTTACACATGAGATTTGAGATTTTTTGTGTGTATTCGAGACCCAATAGGTCATTTGTTCATTTTTGCTACATCATCAAGCACCGTCAAAGCCGTCATTGGAGAAGTGCAATATCTTGTTTGTATTCTATGGTTTTGATTAAAGACAATAAATGGTTACCTCTGTATTATGCAGACGTGTTGTAAGTCTTGCCTAAATGTTAAGGGAAATGAACATCATTGCACTGCTTGTGGGGGTTCTAGGACTCGCATTATCGAAGCTGACACCACAATGACCGAATCTTTCGGATTCCTTGATGAAATAAAAGCAGCCAAATTTAAGGATGTAATCTTCATAGCAAACAATAATCTTGTCTATGACGCTAATTTTGTTCTAAAACACATATTGGAAATAAGAAAATGCATACAAGAGCTCATTATGAACGGCAGGAAGATCCTGTCCATGCGTTATGACCCGCTTCACTTTATTAAATGTCTGAACTATTTCCGATGGCGTTGTCCAAGATGTCAAGAACTTTAGGCTTGGATGAATCCTTGACTAAGAGATATTTCCCCTATTACCTCAACGTAGAATAAAATGAATGGTATAGGTGTCCTTTGTTACCAATGGAGAACTATGGGATCGGTTAGATTTCGGTTGAGTGAAAGTAGCACTTTGAGAAGTGGTATGACACGCTGGCCAAAGAAAATCTTACCTTTGATTCTTAACATTGAGTTGGAATTATATTGTGTGAAAGTCATAGATATCCTACAGGAGGTATGAATATATTTTTGAGACGTGCTCATAGAAAAAGCCATGTTGGATCCATTCAGAGAGGCGTGTACAATCGCTGGAGCATCCATGTTGGTTTATTACCGGAGTCATATTGAGGACGTTACCGTCAGTATTATCTCTGACGGTGGCTACTGGTTTTTAAACCAACAGTCAAACATTACCATATAATGGCTCAGTTGGGAGTCCCATTAACGTCAAGCCTCTATACTTCATACTTGCAACAACCGTGAGGAATAAGTAATAGAGCAACGTGTAGACCGTGTTATTAAAGCTGGAGATAACACCACCGTCTTCCAGCTCTGCGGCTAGTATTGGCAAGGGTGCCCTCTCTGTTAGCCTGAATGGACCACCAATATAAAAAACAGTTGACCAGAGTCCATGAAGACGTGTTATGACCTGCGTTGAAAATTTCAAAAATGTCAGCAACATGGTCGTAGAGATGTGGCAATGTATTTTTAATGCAATGAAATACACCGCAATGAATTGAAACAATTTCTGTGGAGAGGAGATCCAGTACTTGGATTTGTGTTCAATGTATTTTTATATTGCAAGTACAAAAAAATAGCCCGCCAGCCACTTAATTATTTACTTAGATCCAAATTGTCAGTCCATTGATCAATTTGAAGGCATAACCAAAGTTACCGTGACGCCTCCACTGGGATCATTCATGCCCGTATTGCCGACACGGGTGTATGACAAGCTAATGATTATCTTGTGCCAGCATTGCGGTAAAGAGAAAAACCACGGTGCATGTCAGCACTACAACAAAAAAGATTGTTGGTTGATAAACGTCTGGGTGATTGACGAGATATGCAAAGACGCTGAGAAAGACTTTGCCGTTGAAGCCGTACATGAAGTTTGGGATTACAATATATCTGTTTACAACCGTCAGACACGTTCTAGTGGTTTGTTTCACGGGTACATCAATACGTTTTGGAAAATTAAGCAAGCAGCTAGTGGATGGCCAGAGTGGTGTAACTCCCAATAGAAGAAGTTAATTTATATTCAAAATTATGAGGAAAGGAAGAAGTAAAACTAAAATTTATTTCTGTTTGTAAAAACCCTGGTCCTCGCTTAGTGGCTAAACTCTTTTAAAAATCCGCTATGAGAAAGTTTGGCCAAATAAACGATTTACCACACAAAGCCATTATCAACGACCATCAGGGCGTTCACAAACATCTAATGGAGCCGTACATCACCATGGAGAGCGTCATTGACGTTAATGATTTGGTTGTTGCTCAGTTATAAGGATGCGCGTGACGCATTATACCCCAAAATTAGCATGAGTGTCGCAGTGGCATGCTACACGACTTCATATATCTAGGTTGCACATATATAATAATTTATAAATTGGGGAAATGTCGCTTGTAAAATGATTCAGATAACGTTTTATTCACGGATCGTCCCAGTGATTGGAGTTCACAGACGAGAGACTTTTAGGGTGACCTCACTTATGAACTTCATGATTACGATGCAGGAATACACATTAGCGCATTTGTATCTGGTGGCCCCAAGAATAATTATGCTTACTGAGTTTGTGTTGCTGGAGATCCTGCAAAAACAAAAACTGTCTGCCAGAATCGTGGGATCACCATAAAGTATGGCAACCATAGTGAAGTTAATTTAGATGTCTTAAAGGTTATGGTCACCAAACAGGCTATGGAAAATCACATGACAAATACCACACAAGATTTTAAGAAAAGGTCTTGCGACTATTATAATTTTGCAGACTAAAGTCTACCGCCCGTGTACACCAAACAACGGATAACTGATAATATACCTAATCATAATACGTACACGTTTTGGAATCAAAATCTTTATAAACACCCTCAACACGACTAAAAGGTGATCATTTATACGGGCTGTATGATCATAATTTTCTTTTCTTTAACTTTATACATTTCTACTGACATACCATTAATTTTGTTAATGAAAGGAGATTTTCTCATATTTTTTCTGGATGAAAAAGATGCATTATTTCATTGCTTTATTTTATAAAGTCAGGATATGTTTTATATATTTTTTCATCCACCAGTACAATCCTTCAACTAGCCGATTATTTCTAATAAAATTAAATCATTTATTTGTAAATATTCATTTTTTGACTGGATATGCTTTTTAAAATGTAAATTGACTATATTTAATATAATTTGTTTTCATTATACTTATAATATTTTTAAATATTATTTAAATTTTACTTTATTAATGTGACTTTGCTTAGATATTTTTGTCTGAGTTGTTTAGTACCATGACCATTATTTCCGCTATGACATAAATTTTTTTATTGTTTCCTCTACAACGAAACATTTATACTTTTCTTTGTACAATATATATTTGCATATATAGATATATTATATATTTATTTATATATAATATATATATAATAGAGATATATATTATATATATACATATATTTTATATATATATACATATATTATATATACATATATTTTATATATATACATATATTATATATATACATATATAATATATATTATATATACATATATATAATATATATATGTATATTATATATATATATATATACATATATTTTTTATATATAAATTATATATATATAATATATATATATAATTTATATATATATAATATATATACGTATATAATATTGAGACTAAATGACTTCAAGGCCAACTAAAATTAGGCCAAATTACATTTAGGACTCCGGGCGTACTTAAAAGCATCAACTTTTTTTAAATTCAAAATTCCCTCTAGGCCAAATTACCTTAGTCTAACATTTTAGGCCATCTGAGTTTATGCCAACTGAATTTAGGCCAAATGATTTCAAGGCCAAGTGAATTTTAGGCCAGTTGAATTTAGGACAATTGACTTTAGGACAAATGAATTTTAGGACAACTGACATTTAGGTCAAATGAATTATATCAAAAATGAATTTTAGGCCCAACGAATTTTAAGCTAAATGAATTTAAGGCCAAATGACTTATAGGCCAACTGAATTTAGGCCTACTGCTGCATCTCTGCATCATGTGTTTGGATCATAGTTCTGTTTGCAATTTCTCTTCAGCTGCCATCATTTGAGTATTTCAATATTGGATGATTGAAAATGGACACGCACACCATAATACGTGCGGTTAAAACAAACTCGTGCTTCCATTCTTTGCGTTCTGGTGTTTTCCCTACTAATCAACTACCCATAGGAATAGCACGTCCTACAACTCTCGTCATCAATACGGTTCGTCTCACCAAGTCTGTGATGCATTGGTTCATCATGCTTATCCACAATAACGATGTGGTAGAATACTTTAACATTTTGGGTTCCCACCCTCCGTATGAAGTTACATTTAACATTTATATGTAAAACAGTTGCCCGCTGGTCTCACAATATGGTTCAACTTCAGGGTATAGCCTCAGACGTTTGTGGCCGTTATTGTCTCATGCACCTTCTCTATCACACACAAAACTTTCCAATGAAAACATTTCTGGCCCTATTCTTACCCACCAATCATTCATACAACGACGTCAAGGTGTTGAGATATGACAAAGAAGTTTTAAAAAAAACGGCGTCCTTTGACCCCTTAAAATCCTGCGTACAATCCCCATAAAACATTATTTTCTACACGATTTTTCTACTGAAAGAAGTCGATGCTAAACGAGTCATCGTCGTCATTAGTGTCAAGAACCAATTTACGCCCTTTGTTCGTCTAGAAAATTGTGTAAGGATTTGTGTGATGTTAAACTATAAAGATTGGCGATAAGTGGGCAATTACAAGTCGGTCATATCAAAGTTTTCAGTAACACACATTCTACTCAGAAAATTAGTTTGATTAATCACGAAACCTCTCTTGAAACAGATGTATGGTGACCGTATGTTTATTGTCAGTGAGGAACATGACACTGGACTCAAATGGGTCACCGATCTCGCACCTAGCTGTTCGCGTCTTTGCAAACTGTGATACCTGACCGACGTTGCCGTAAACTGACGGGATATGTGGTTGATACCCGTCAGCCGATATTGCAACGAATTGATTGACATACTCGTCGTGAATGTATGCGAGACGTCAACAAAGACCGTGAATGTCAACGACCTCGAACAGTCTACGGTGGAAACACACATCTGAAACAAGGATCTGATCAGTGCTACCTACTATAAACGTCAAGTCCATTTTACTAACACAACTAAGAGACACTGTAGGAAAAAGTATGAATGAATATGTGTCAATCGTGTAAAAATGAATAGTAATATAGTAATATCGTGTTTTATTCACTCAAAACCTGTCTCTTGCACTATTCCTATCTCAACACGTTAGGCCACCAATCTGACGCCAGATATGTGTCAAGAATTGTCAAACCCTTAATCTGGCGCCAGGTGTGGGTTAAAACATGTGATCTATTCCTGTCTAAATTTGTCAAGCCACAAATATGGCACCAGTCATAGCTTATTACCTCATCAGGATGGTCTATAATTATTCCGTTCTCGTCTTGTCGAGCCGCCTATCTGGCGACAGAATTGCGACAACACTTATTGCTCTCTCAACTTGTCGAACCACCGTGTTTGAGTAATAATGGTTGCGACATCACTCTTGATCTCAGCGTTTCGAGTCCCAAAATAGATTCTAAGGCTTGCGACAGGGGTACTGGTTCAGTAGCTTACACTTTATTTTAGAGAGCCGCAGAGAGAGGATTCCAGTGAACGCTTCACCTTTAGTGACGGGCAGGATTGAACTGGCTAGGTTTGTGACATTGAACTGTTACAAACAAGGTCAATGACCCAACTCATGATCTATTCCTGACGATTCACCAGGGTTTTGACATCACCGTCGATTCTTAGGGAGGTGGAAAACTGACCGAATTAACACATTCTCTGTGACTACAGTCAAGGCATGACAACCAATAAATAAGCGATGCCAGGGACTTCATGCTCTCATTAATAGAAAAACTCCCCTACCATGCCCAAAGAACTACCATGACAACCCAAATCCAGACCCACGCATTCGATCAATTGGGGCACACATAAGATGTGATAAGATGGGTAGGATTGTGCATGAACAGCACAATTGCTTGTCAACTTCAACGCGAGTTTGAACACGATTGTCTCCCAATAATTAACATATATGAACAATCTGAAACGCCAACGTTAGAGTCAATTACCTAACGACACACGCATCACATTAATATACCTATATGACCAATCTGTTCTAAAACGCCAATGCTAGGGTCAATTACCTCAAAGGATTACCAAAGGATATCCTCACCGGGAGAAACCAACCCAAATTAACCCGATCAATATTGTGACATCACCAGCCATGCTGACGTCTCCATCACAATACACTCTCTATTCACAGTGATCTCATGCAGCTGTTTTGTTAGGTCAACCGCACTAATATTATGACATTTATCATAGCACTCATGTCTGTAATGAATTTTTCCAATATAATTTCATTTTGTATCTAACTACACAAACAAATATTGATAATACCAATACATAATGTTAATCAAAGTTAGCCATGTGGTAGCTATCTTTAAAACCAAAACCAATAATTAATTATCATTTATTTTGACTTAATTGAAAGCAGGAACTGCAATAAAATATTGTAATTATTCTCACAATCTCATTGGGATTTTCACATGCCCCGATTTGGTTGTTCATACACAGGTCAGTTACAACATAATCTGATATATAAATCAATGTTACCCTAGTTCTTGATTATAAAAACTTATTTTTACTTTGACCAGAGGTGTGCATAAAATATATATATTTACCTTCACACCCATCTCACTTACATCATTGCTTGTGTAAATTTCAGCCTCGTATCGAACAATTGCTCACTATCCAACATATTCAATAGGATTTCCAAAGGTTGTATTGTGTTCTTAACAGTGAAATAATTGGGATTATTTATTGCCAATACAGTCCTAGATTGCATAAATAATTGGAACAGGAACACACATAATGTTGAATTGCTTGTTGGATATTTTAAAAGAGGTTCCAGAGAAATAACTTGATGAATTTCCATTGTTTGAGGTGCAGGTTTCAAAGTATATCCTCACCATCAACAACAACAACTGTATCTGGACTGTGGCTGGGTCATTTTGGTAAAAAAGCCTTCATATTCCTCTTTCCTTTCATAACACATTTTCTCTGTAGTTACAATATCTGTTACATTCGACACTATTGGGTCAGCATCTCAATTCACATTGCCCCACATCCATCAACTGTACCACCGCCATGACCAAATTCCCAATTGTAAGTAGTCAGACCAAATATAAGTTCAATTTTTTTTTTTTTATGTAAATTACAAATAGATGCTTTTGCACATTACAAATACATGTTAGCATATTGGTACTGTTGGTATTTTCTGGAGAGACTTCCATTATGAAATTGTGTGCAATTGATATTAGGACTTCTCTTTAACTATGTTTAAAATGCCATGGTCTATGATTAACATTTGAAGAGATCGAACCAAAACTAACTGGCTCATTTGGATTTTACATTCAATAACGTAAGCGTGTCACACCTAATTCTCATATTTCACCAGGTGTTTCCTGTTTTCAAGGTGTGTACCAAAACTCTTATAATATTAATAATAATATTATTAGCCATAATAATAATAATAATACACGTTCTAAGAGCTATATTAGTGGTCATAAGATTTACTATTTTATTTTTATCTTTGGTAACACTCATGACAATATCCCTCAAGATTTTTAATTATACTTTCAAATCTAAAATGTTTGTAGCACAATCAAAAAGAACAGGTTATTCAGTTTTAAATAAGTATGTTTTCAGAAAGTAAGCAGAAATATTAAATATATTAGCAATACACATGATGCTTAATAAACTCACCCTTGATTAAATAGTTTTTTAATCAATTAAAGTCAAGCAACAAGTGTACAATTGAGTCAGACTTATCTTTAAAATGTATTACCTAAAACCATTTAATGAATAATGAGTCAAAACTTCATTTAAGAAAATAAGTATTTTTACATAATTAATTACATGTTTAGTAAATCTTTAAGCGGTGTACAGAAATGGTCAGGTATGTACTGTAAACATCATTTATCCATAAAGGTAGCAAACTGGAAAACTTGTTTGCGCTATGGTGCAGCTTATACCAATAGGGCCGTAATGTAGCCCGTCAATGTAAGACTAAATTTTAATTATAAACGGAGAGCAATTTTATCTTCCTTTTTACAATAATAGTGTATTACAGACATGGGTTTCTAGATTTATAAATTAATATATATGTTTAAACATTATTAGTAGAATGTTTGTTGATATTCAATCAACATTTTTAAATGGGGAAATAATAAACTATATAAGTGACAAAAATAATGACAATATTGGCATAACTCTTCTAGAAACGCCAAATATAATCACATAGCTGTTGGTAGGTATTTTTTTAAATTCAGCATATGGTAAAGTTTACTGAAACCTGATATATTGGAGTTTATTTTTATTTATTTTTATTTTTTGTAGTCATTATCGTATTTAATTTCAACCAACTAAGCAGGATTTATAGCATGTGATTATTTTTTGAGTGGTAGGACTTACACCAACTAATTATTTAAATAATAATTGATAAATCATTGGTTTTGAGACAATATAGAAATTTAACTAACCATTGTGGTATTGTGCTTATTAGGATATGTCAATGTTGAAATTGTGTAGGCTATTAATGTTTTAATGGGAATTTCATTTCAGTGATTTTATAGATTTGGCCTAGCACAGTAGTGCATGAGCGTGACACAATCTAACCTGATATGCATAAATCTCGGATCATTTTGATTTGATTACAGATTTTGAGAGTGTTTCAGGCTATTAATAAAAATACGTCGTTCAAATATTACAAAAACTTAAGGCCTATTTTAAGAATTAATTATTTTTTAACAATGAAATATTTTGAATTTAACTATTTAGTGAAACATAAATATATGACCACTTCGTTTTTCCCTGAAAGAGGCCAGTCTTACCTTGACGGATTAAACAATGGCTATATCTTATGAGATACACCATATTTGTCAAGATAAGCTTGCTACCTCTCAGGGTGAATAGAGTGTAAATTATAGATTAGCAATTGAGTGTAATGATTATGAAGGTATCTATGTTATCAAATTTTATCCAACATAATTTTAATGAGATTGATGCCATGCAGAGGAAATAATTAGAGATCATCAATGTGGATTTCGACGAAATAGATCAACAACGGATCAGATTTTTACTAAATTTTAATAAAGTTTGGGATACCCAAAAACTTGTCAAGCTAATCGAATTATGGTTGATTAAAGCTATTAGGGTACGTGGGTGATTTAGCGTTGTTAGATAATAGTAAGGAAAATGTTTCAAATATTTCTTAATTTTTATTAGAGGGTAGTAAAAAAAATAGATTCAGGTGTTAATACTGAAAAGACCTAGTATATGATCACAAAAAATGTGCGGATATAGGACTGTAATATAGAGCTTACTTTGAAAAACATTAAATTTGACATGGCTTATGAATTAAAATATTAGAAACAATTTTAACTAGCAATAACGTTATTAGATTGGAAGTTAGAAAAATATCACAGTCGGGAGATGCATGCTATTTCTTGGTCAGTAAGTTGTTGGCGTCTCGCCTGCTTTCGAGTAAATAAAAACTGAGAATATACAAAACAATAGTTCACACTACATTGTTAGGATAATCAAATCTCATAGATTAGGGTGGGACGGACAAGTAGCGTTAATGGAAGATTTTACAACCTTGGTCAGTGTATTGACTTGTAAACACAATGGGAAGAGACGAGTGGGAAGACCTGGATGCAGCTGAATGGACCTGAAATAAATAGGGTGTAGTGAAGTGGACTGGATAGAACTAGCTAAAGATAGGGATGGTGTGTAATGAGGTGAACTGGATAGAACTAGCTAAAGATAAGGATGGTGTGTAATGAGGTGGACTGGATAGAACTAGCTAAAGATAGGGATGGTGTGTAATGAGGTGGACTGGATAGAACTAGCTAAAGATAGGGATGGTGTGTAATGAGGTGAACTGGATAGAACTAGCTAAAGACAGGGATGGTGTGTAATGAGGTGAACTGGATAGAATTAGCTAAAGATATGGATGGTGTGTAATGAGGTGAACTGGATAGAACTAGCTAAAGATAGGTATGTGTGTAATGAGGTGGACTGTATAGAACTAGCTAAAGATAAGGATGGTGTGTAATGAGGTGGACTGGATAGAACTAGCTAAAGATATGGATGGTGTGTAATGAGGTGAACTGGATAGAACTAGCTAAAGATATGGATGGTGTGTAATGAGGTGAACTGGATAGAACTAGCTAAAGATAGAGATGTGTGTAATGAGGTGGACTGGATAGAACTAGCTAAAGATAAGGATGGTGTGTAATGAGGTGGACTGGATAGAACTAGCTAAAGATAGGGATGGTGTGAAATGAGGTTGAACTGGATAGAACTAGCTAAAATAGGGATAAGGTGTAATGAGGTGAACTGGATAGAGCCTGCTCAAGATATGGATAGGGTGTAATCAGTTGAAGCCACTGGAGAGCCGTAGTGTAATGTGTCAATTTGTATCCACTAATGTGATGTCCCTTTTTGTAAAATAATTATTTATTTATGAGTATGTATCAAAGAACGTAATTAATATATAATTATATTTGTTATTGTATTTGTTTAATGTTTATATATATTTATATATGGGGCCCCCTTTATTTATTGTCTCTCCCCTTTACTTATTGTCACTTTACTTTACTTATATACACCTATTTCATTATTTCTCTCGTTCACCCCTCTATCTTCGCTTCATCTTTACTTAATTTACGTCTCTACTTTATATAATACAAGTGTATAGCTTGCCTCCATGACAAAAAAATCTTGTGCTTAAGTTCAGTATGTGGAGTTGTTATTATGCGCCGTTTCGTCTGGGACATCATCAGTGCAACTCACCCCGTATATGGACCATGCCTGGGAGCAAGTGATTGTGGACGAACTAGTTAAACGGTGCGACTGTTATGTCGCCTCTTGGCGATGAATTGTGTGTGGTCTTGTGGGACCTTTGTTGAAAGACGATGTCCATAGGACTCGTGAGTGCCGATGGTGGACATGTTTGGTGGAAGACTTGTGGACTCAAATGTGAACATGGTAAACCTGTGTGTTATGTGTTCTCAGAGTAGCATCCTGTTTCCTTCTGGTTCTGCACCCCTCCCCCTCTCTCTCTGCGACGGGAAGCCGAGCTACTGTGCGAGGTCTACGAGCTAACCACAACGCGCCGCCTTTATTCATAGTGTGAGGCAGAGCTGTTTGTCACTGACAACGACAACTCTTGTGAACTATATGGGGAGCAGCATGGGTGGGAGTGGACATTCTGTGAGAGAGTCTGCCATCTAGTTCGTGTACGGGTCACTGAGTTGCTTCGTCGTGACTGGAAGTGGCTGTCTACTAAGGTCTGAGACAAAACCAGCATCACAATCTTCGGAGCCAGCTGTGGATGTTGGGGTTGGCGCCCCCTCGTCGTTCACCCAGATGTGAGGACGTCTTCATCTTCCCCCAAGGGCAGACATTGTAACGTTGTTACAACATGACATAGAAGAAGTTGTATCACTCACCAAGCCAGCCCTAATTGACTCGTTCCGACTCGTTCACAATAAACCCGAGATGCACTCCACTACGAAATCCACATCCAACTGAGCCAGAATTAGAGGCTCGCTGCTGGACGTGTTGGGGGAGCTNCCTTTACCTTCATCCAAGTGAACAAACAGACAAGCGAACGGCGGTGAGCGTGAGCTGCGCGCGCTGCCAGACGCGTTCTAAAACTTCTATGGACTGTATTTGTGTTTGGGACCAATGGTCGTAGGCTATCGAGAGTGTTCTCGAACCCCCCTCTATTTACTCCGCGCACTGAGAACATATGATTACCGTAGGGTATATAATAGTTAGAGTCCAAAGTATAGTTACACATTACACTCTGGGCTTACAAGGTAAATAGCCTAACTATTATGTAGGCTCGTCACTCTTTTCTAAATTTACTTTGACTTTAAAACTTCTATCTTTCAAAATTCAATGTCTCGGACTTCAGTATTATATATATGATTAATATTTATTGCTACGATCAGATATTCTGGGTCCTTGCCCATAAGGCAATGTTAGATTGGGGAAAACTTTTGTCTCCATTAATATTTTTTGTAACTTTAATTTCCGCATCACGGAAAGTTTTGTGATTTGGCATAACTAACCTGGGAAAGCTACGTTATGTTAACTTTATTTTTTGCCATCAGGACCTATTTAGAAGGGTATGGATAGTTTGTATTTACCGCCTTGTTTTCCTTTCAAGGTTAGTTAAATGTGGGGCCGCGAGCTGGCAGAGAGATTAATCCTTTTACTGACACTTTGTTGGTTGTTAAAGTTAGGATAGATTATTGTTGTTTATTTGCTTGTGTCTATATTTAATATGGTTATTAAATGTGGGGCCGCGGGCCACCCAGTACTTATATCCACGGTGGGTGCTCCGTTTGTTATTAAATCATTTAGGTATTCTTACTTGACTTTGAACTTTATATTTTGTCAGGTATTATATTAATACCCCTATCGTTGTTTAGGTTAGGTACTTGAGCTCTTTACTCACCTAAAGTTTGGGATTTTGGGCATGTGTTGGCTCTCTGCCCATGATTTTGAAAGGCATTTATTATTGTGTAACAGGAGACCAATTTATTAGATTTTTATTGCCATTCTCTGATGACGCCATTTTGGGACGTCTAATGTAAGGAGCCGCCTGTTTTTTGTTATTATATTGGTGCCCATCTGGCTTATGACCTTGGTTAACGCTATAACTCTTATGTGCCTCTCCCTCATTGAGCTGTATCATGTTAATCTGGAAATAAATGTATAGCTCTCTTGTGCTTACCTCTGTGTGTTATTTGTGTGGGATAATGTTGGGGGTAGGTCACACTTATGCTAAAAGTGTTTCAGATCCATACGCCATACTTTCTAACAATTAATATAAACTAATTATGTTATATTGGATAAAAATCTTACATTTGGGTGCAAACATGAAACAAACTATAACATTAATGTTTTGATGGATTCCCTTTAATCTTATTATACATTTTTGTCATTTTCTAACTCTTCTGAACCAGTTCCCAATTTTATTTTGTTTAAATCTTAAGAATGGTTAAAATTTGAATTTGAGGCTTATTTACATTTACGTTAGAAACTCAAAAAAGTAAATGTTTATATGAGTCCTACTACTAAAGCTTGTTTAAAATGTCACATATTCTATCAGAAAATATTTTTTAATATTAATTCTGAGTACAATAATATTAATCTATTAAAATACCTAGGTCAGAAAATAAAATAACTCAACAGTGGTGAAACACACACTGGAATGCATTCTTCACTTTAAATAGTATTTGTATTGTAATATTTACTGTACTAAAAATCTTGTTCAGTTCTTGAAGTGAAAGTTTATTTTATTTTATAATTATTGTAATGGAACCTCTCATCTTCGCTTGTGTGGAATATTTGTAGTGTGTTATTACTTATCGTAGCAGTAAATTACTCAAACGTCTTAGGTATTAATTATATTAAGGGTGTTTTCCTCTTTAGTTTTTCTATCTATGCAATGTTGTGATTTTCTGTTGAGTAGGATTGAAGTGTTCTTGATTTTCCTTGTCGGGCATCATTGCTTTTTCCTTTTACTATTAGTGTTGACTCAACGACAATCTCATCAAAAGCTGTTCCTAAGGAGGCTGAAAATTAAAATCACAATTTAATAATTGAATTACAATTACTTACTAATATGGTCATTTTATATACAATTTATGAGAGATTATTACAATGCTGCAGTTTGGTAATTATATTAGATAGTTAGATATATGATTAAACTGGATAGTATTTGTGGATTACTAATGAGGTATCAAATAAAGGAACTTCTATGTACATTGTGAGTAGTAGGTCTCGTTGAATAGATTACTATTCTGATTAAAATTATGTAATGTATTATATTTAGAATTTAAAACAAAACTAAAAACTATTGATGTTCTCAATATCGTGCAATAATTCCAATAGTTTATCACTGAGATGTTTTTGGCGGCTGATGTTGATTTTAATATTTGATTTTCATATCTACCCTTTAGATTAGGTTGTGATGTATAACCAAGTACCATTTAAACACAGTCCTACTGATTTAAAATACGTAAATACACCCCGATATAGGGGTAGCTCCATCAATGAACCATAAATAACATATCATAAGGGCGTCGTTAAATTAATTACAGAAACTTTTATATTTTACTTTTTAAATCAGCAGATTGTTCTTTCCTCGGACTTATATTTCGATAGCTAATACATTTGTTGGACAAATGCGCATTCAAATTTTTTATTAAACTAATTTAACAGCCGTAAAATAAATATATCTGTGATTGACGGTCATATAAATTATTCTATAATAGTGTTTTTTTTTACGCTTCTCAACGTAAGAGGCAGTATTGGATGAGGTAAAAAATTATTTGCACAGACATAAACATGTTTATTTTTATTAATTTCTGTATACTCATTCAATCCCTTTGGTTTTAAAAAAAACAGTAAAGGTATTTCCCTAAGAAGTTGCTGTCATAAATTTATAAGATTACATTTTAATTAATTTGGAAACATTACTCTCAGCTGCCAGCACTTTGAGCCAAGCGACACATTGAGGATGTTTTTTTTTTCCTTATAGGCTTGTATGTGTAAATATATTCCAAATTACTTCCTTTGCTTTACGCTTTCTCTTCTTCTTTCTTTTAATTATTAATATTAAGAAATTTATTCATCACCAACTTTAAGTACCTAATCTATTTTAACATTAACGCAGAATTTAATAAAAATCATTTAAACAAATAAAAAGGTGAAACATGGTCGATACAGGGGATAACTTCATAATAACTCAACTAGAATAAACATGTACACAGTAGCGGGGGTTTACCCTGCCATCTGGTAGGAATAAGCAAAAAATTAACTAAGCAGTACCAATAAAATTCCTCAAGATAACGTAAGAATTAGAATTTAACAATCCAAGATTGAAATTTAAATTTTCTTTTCAATTATGTTGTCTAGTTGATTCCACACTTACCCTAGTAGTCATGACAGATTACCCTAAACAATGTGTTTGAAGGGAGAGGTGTTAGGAACTATGGAGGTTCATCTATCATGTTAGTTATAATACAATGTGATTTGTATCATTTTGATTTTGGTGTTTGAACTTTTACAAAAACACTCCTCTTTAATATTTTGTGTTCACAATGTTGTGCGGTAACCCTTAGACCTCCATTATAATTGCCTTAGGGGACGGCCAGACTGGGCGTGAGAGTCACTAAAATATTAAATAGAACACATTGAATGTACGGATGTTCGATTCATGGGCTTTAAATCGATTCTACGGATCGATCTAGATCAAGAGACGTAGTATCGATTCGGGAAAAAGATCGATTTAACGATTCATATAAATAAAGTTTGCTTTATCTGACTATACTAACCAAAAGGGACGCACCTAGAAATTTACACCGAGGGGAGGGGTAGGGGTGTGGCGTCTAAATATATCGTTGGGGGGTCGGGGGAGGCAGCAAAAATGTATCAAGGGGAGGAGTGGGGAGGCATCAAAATCCATTGATGGGAGAGATGGGGAGGCGTCAAAATGTACCGAGGGTGGGGGTTGGGGTGAGGGCGTCAAAAGGTTTTGGTGGGAGGGGGTAGCAAAAATGTGTTGAGGGGTGGGAGGGGCGTGAACATGAATCAAGTGGAGTGGTAAGGGAGGCGTCAAAATGTATCGAGGTGAGGGGTGGGGGCATCAAAATGTATCGAGAGGTGGGAGGAGGCATCAAAAATGTATGACTTATTAAATACCTCTGAAAGATAATTAAATTATTTTGTGGTAACCACAAAGGGCAGAGACTGTGTGTGGCCTTACATACAATGTACACATTGTTTTTTACAATTTGTAAATTTAGACACACTTGTGTGTAGTGGTAGGCTTACTATAATAATTTATTCTTATTCAGGAGCACTTTAAATTTTTAACTCGAAGAGAAGAATCAGTGGTGGTCGCAAACCATATTTATACAAGGAGGCAGTTAGTAAAATTATATATTTTTTAAAAAGGTTTTTGCCCTCCATCTAAAATGGGAGATTGGGGATCCAGAAGCTTCCAGAAGCTTCTTAAGAAAGTCAAGATATATATTGGAGACAAACCAGAACCTTAACCACTAGAGCCCAGAGAAGAACACACTTATTTTCTTTCTTCAGTCACAGCAAATTAATCTTTCAGAAACTGTGAAATCAGTACACCTTATTTGTTTGAATTAATTGTTAGAGAATCAGTTATTGTACTAAAACTAAACACACTTGTTGGCATCCGTCTTGAGGAAACCTCACACCTTTTGTGGGCGGGTGTGTCTCAAAACTTCGCAATCACTAGCTTAGTTGAAGTGTAAATTGTAGATGTAAGCATTCTATAATTACTAAAACTCCATGGGGCAGATAAGGTTTTTATTAAATGCTTTCAAACTATTGACTTGTTAGCCAACACGTCATCATAAATATATTACAGAATAAAAACGTGATGTGATCACTTACATAACCTAGACGTAAAAGGAGCAGATGTGTGAATTATTTTCTTCACTTTACTAACTGAAGACAAATAATAACTAATTAGTAGCCCAAGATTGCAAGACATGGTTTCGAAAATTTCCTAGTACTAATAATAAACAAAAACATTTCCTAAAGCAAACAAAATTAAATTTCCCTGAATCGATTCGAAGTTTTGATATCTTTCGATCTTTCGATTCGATCATTTGAAATAACTAGAAAAAGAATCGATACGTGAATCAGATCTAGGCCTTTGAATTGATACAAAAATTCGATTAATCAAGGGAAAAGAATCGATTTTCGAAAAGATTGATCCAAGATTGAACATCCCTAATTGGCTGTAATGAGAGATGGCCAGACTGGAGTGTGTGAGCGAGCGACTGAGCGCGCGCGCTTGAAAGTTAGAACTGGTTCTACTTTTCAAGCGCGCGCGCTCGACCCCGTACAGTCTAGTTTACAGGCGCTAGGCAATATTATTGTATCATTGCGTGCTAGGGAAACTTCTCATTTTAACATTTTTATTACTATCGATATGTTTGGCACACTTGCTACTAAAGACCTAATTTAATGGGCAAGATCATAAACCATAACTATATATATATAATTGATATGTTAAAATACTTCAATATTATAATCAAAGTAGACCTTTACAAATAGGAATCACCATTAGCGCTGAGAGAGGATGAGAAAATTACAACAATATATCACTTGTCAAAAACCACCCTCAGTCCACTGAGCCAAGATTCGAACCTTTGCCTCCATGTCAACAACCTATCGAGAGCTATTTGATAATCACGCGCTCGCTCGCACGCTTGTCAGTCTGGCCACCCAGTAGATCACGCACTTGTCAGTCCGGCCAAACACTTACTTGTGGTGTTAGGAGACTCCGCATACCCAAAAAACTTTTATTACCATATTATATCCCCCCACCCCACCCCCTAAAAACACAAAGTATTTATGACTAGCCCTTATCAGTAGGCACGCAGATTAAATGTTTGGTTCTTTTATTATGGGTTTCTCAGGACAAGGAGGTTGGGGCTCAAACCCCTACTAAGGGTCCTGACAATGGTTTTCTCAGGACGAGGAGGTTGGGGCTCAAACCCCAGCTGAGGGTCCTGACGATGGATTCTTATTAAATGGTTTAGAAACCTTCTTATATTCAAATGTGAGTACATTTCCTCCTCTATTAACATAATAAATATGCATAGAGTATGGTTGGTAGTAAGTAAAGGTGGGATAAAATATACAGCTACATCCCTGAATCTAATAAACTAAATATTTATCATAATTAACTCTATATGGAAACTTGTACCAAACATATGAATACATTTATAATAAAATAACAATTTCGATGGCTACTACAAAAAAAAAACAGGAGTGAAATTCGCATAGTCATTCTTTTGGGTCCTATTTTTACAGTATACAAGGTGGGCCAAAAATTATTATCCATTCAAAACGTAATTATATTTGCATTAATATAATTACGTTTTTAACCTTACTTTAAATTACCCACCTTTGTTTTCATCTTATAATGATGTAAGCACTAGAGTGCATTGCTATTCAATTAACATCTGTAATTTACTGATTGAGGATATGTTATTATGTTCATTAGATATTGTTGAACTCTATTATTAAAATGTTTACTAAAGAAGAAAGGATTTTTTGTTTTAAAACTTAGTAAAAATGTGATTTTAATTTAATAATTGAATAGTGGAATAATTATTTCATAACTGTTCCACCAATACTGAATGTGAAAAACAATTTACGCAAAATTTTTATGAAAGTAGTCTGTAACGGACTGTGACAGGTCAGATAGGCCATCATTAAGTGAGGAAACAAAGCTTAATGTTTTACAAGCGATTATTCAAGTCTTAAAAAGTTTCTCTAAGGTTTGCTCTTGAACAGATTAATTCAAGAACTTCTGTTCGCAGAATTTTACATCAGGCTAGATTCAAGCATTGTCTCATACATGGCCTGTTAGAAGACGATGTTTATCGTAGGCTGAAATTTTGGGAGACAATGTTAAATGAGATATAAGAAGGTGACATTGAGATGTTTTCTAAAATAATTTGGAGTGATGAAGCAACTTTCAAATTATATAGTCATGTCAACACACACAACTGTACCTACTGGTACACAGAGAATTATATAATTGATCAACCTGGTATTACTGTTTGGGATGGTATCTCATGCCATAGAGTCCTGAGTCGTTGGTTTCTCTATGGCACAGTCACTGCAGAAAAATACTTGGAAATATTGACTACATATGTTGTTCCAGGGCTAAAGACTAACTTAAACAATTTCAACTTGCTTTTCTTTCAACTTTTGGTACCTCGGCACCTACATTGCGAGCCTACATTGGTGAGGTGTTTGATCGAAAGTTATTGGAAGGCGAGGGACAATAAAAGTTCCAACTAGATTTACAGACCTCACACCAATGGGTTTTTCTTTTGGGGCTTAGTTAAAGATAAGGTATATTGTACAAATCAAAACAAAAATTGAGGACTTGAAAGCTACTAATAAAAATGTTTTTGAAGATATTGATTTAAAACAAAAACTATGCGAAAAAGAATACCCAAGGGTTCCAGATCGTCTTCAGAAATGTTTCAACTCAGAAGTAAATCATGTGATAAATAATCATTTAGCATTTAATCATTTAAAAAAGTTTAAGTACTTTATAATTTTACTGTGTACTGTTTGTGTACAATTTGAGAAACAATTTTATAAATAATCGTATATCTTCAAGAAAGCATTAGTTCCTTGTACTGTTTTTTAAAGGTTTTCCCAATAATATGTAATATGTAATGTTCTTACGATTTGGGAAAGATATCTATAAAAAATGTATGACAATCAAAATTTCCAGGTAATCTAGAGATTGAGACACAAGAAAAGATAAAGGATGACGAAAAAGGACCAAGCATTTTAAAAAGTAGACTGGAGAGAGCCATAAAGGAAAAGCGAAGAAGGAAAGCTGCTGGAGATCACGACTTACTAGCTGACCTTTTGAAGGAACTGGAAAACAATGGATTGATCAAACTTAAAAAACTTATTAATTGGATTTACTAAAAATGAGATTTGCCAAAAACTTTCTATACATGACAATAGTGGCTCTAAAGAAGAGTAAGCAAGCGAATAAATGCAGTGACCTCAGTACAATAAGATTCATCTCTCATGTGGATAAGATCGTGGCAAGAACACTCAACATGCGTCTGAAACAGAAAATGGAAAGTTTATTGGAAGAAGACTAATTTGGATTAAGAAAAGAAAAGGAGCTAGGGATGCCATCGGAATGCTCAGAATAATTTCTGAGAGAGTGTTGGAATCACAGGAGAAGTCAACATTAGTTTCATCGACTTGCAAAAGGCGTTCAATAGAGTGAGGTGGAAGAAACTCATGGAAATAATCAAGAAGATTGGCAACAACTGGAGGAACATAAGACTGATTGCAAACCTGTATCTGGGATGGCGTGTGAAGGCTAGGTTGAATGATATTTAGAGCAACAGTGTAGAAATAGGAAGAGTAGTGAAACAAGGATGGTGTTTGTCACCCAGTCTGTTCAACTTTTATGGAGATTGGCTGGTCAGGGAAGCCCTAGAGGGACGTAGCAATTTCAGGATAGGAGGACGTGTCATCAACATAATAAAATACGCAGATGATCTAGCATCACTGGCCAAATATAAAAAGAGTTGCATGAAATGATGGACTGCCTGGTGGATATTGTTAGAAGATATGGCATAGAAATAAACATTGGGAAGTCAAAAAGTATGGTTATTTCGAAAAATTAAAAGCCCCTGAAAATCAAAATAGGAAAAACAGGAGTTGAAAAACATAGACCAGTTCAAGAATCTGGGAAGTCTGCTGACACGTCAAGGAAATTAGGTCAAGAATTGCCATGGCCAAGGAAGCTTTCAACCAGAAAAAGTTACTGGCGACCAGGAATTTTACTTTGGAACTGAAGAAGAAACTGATGAAATGCTACATTTGGAACATCGCGCTTTATGGAGCAGAAACTTAGGCTCTTAGGAAGGTAAAAGAGAAATACTTGGAGGGGTTTTAAATGTGGTGATGGAAAAGACTTAAGAAGATCAGGTGGACAGACAGGGGGACAAATGAAGATCTAAGAAGAGTGTGTGAAAGATAACTATTTTGGATATAATTCTACGGTTCATAGCAAATTGTATTGGATACATCTACTGCGTGACGTCATAGAGGGCAAAGTTGAGGAAAAGAGGAGCTAATGAAGAAGAAGGATTCAAATATTGGATGAATTGAAGGAAAGAAGAGAGTCCTACGTGCTGAAAGAGGAGATAAAGGACAGGGCGCATTGGCGCTTTAAGTTCACTGATAAAGGGATTGGACCTGTCGTAAATCCGAATACCTGATAACATTAATAATTAGTTATAATGTAACCATGCAAAATAAAGTTTCTTTTGAAATATAGTGTTATTGTGGTTTTAATTAAAACTCATTAAAATTTTAGAACAATTTACCATAATTTATAGTACGCCTTCTTACTACATATCCTGGCTATACGCATATGTGCTATTTTCTTTAATGTGTTAAGGACGATAAAGGTTGAATTTGGAGGAAATATATCCTTATTTGTATTGAGAAAGAGTTGAAACCATTAGGAAAAAGAACCATCGTGTATTAGCCGGGATTAGAAACCTTTTATAAAAAAAATCATTCAATAATAATTCTAATTAAAATTTCCCACTCTTAATATATTTCAAATTATTTAATAATTTAAGAATATCAAATTAAATTTATCCACAGATGTTAGGAAATCTTCTTACACACCTGGGTATTCAATTTTTTATTTTTTATGTATATTCAACCAAGCTCTTTTGTTCACCGTCCCCCATCCCTATTGCAAATACTTGTGAAACAAAATAGATTCGAGAACATTTTATCTTTTTCCTTCCCTTCTGGAAACAAATAGAACATGGTGCAATTTAAAGAAATATAAGGAAACGAAAGAAGCCACTATAATGATTATTTTTTTAAATATGCCCGAAAATAAGGTTCCTTTCTTCGCTCGACTTATAACCCTACTGTGAAACGGTCTGCGAAATATCAATCTCTTATTTTCATTCGGTACGTAACATTAATGTATGTTAATGTATGTTATGGCCCGCCATAAGCTATTATCGAATTTTCAAATTTTACTTCCAACCCTACAATAAAACGGCCCGCAACCCACTAAGCTATGTAATTTAAGCTGCCACATTTATTATTCAAACATAATAATTCTAGGTCAATTGCTTTTATATGTAAATAAAAATAAATTTCTTAAAAAGAAACCACATTTATATCAAATAAATATTATAAACTGATCTACAACATCATCACGCCGGATCCTAAAGTAACTCCACAACGAGAGGCTCAACAACAACACACCAACAACAAATCATCCCAAAAGAATATTTCTATAATTTGGCTTCTACAACGAAGGGCATCCAACAAAACACTCCCCAGTAGATCTCACTATACAACCCCGATCACCTATCAACGGCAGGCCAGTTTCTTGTGAGGTTGACACTGTGTTCTCCAAACCGGGTGTACAATACTTATTAAATTATTAACTAAATCGTAAAACACACTAAGCTAAATCAACTTTCCATAAATCTTTATTTTAAAAAAGTTTGGCTTTTCATTTGTTCTTTTAAATTTAAACATAAGATATTTCGTTTCAAATGTGTTAGTAATAATAAACTTTCATATCCAACTCTCAATTACGAATGCCCCTATAATTATCACTAAAAATATGACCGGTGAAGTTTAAAAATAAAGCACAAGTTTTCATGATTGCTACTTGTATCGTTAGTTGAAGTCATAACAATTGGTCATTCACAAGACACTAACTTGTCAAAATACTCCAAACTAACTAAAGAAAATCCACTTCAGTGACTTCATGGTCTAACGCGCAACTCTCGCAGTAGACTAGATTAGAATAACCTAGATATAATGAGTAGGCCCTACTCGCAGTATGCCATTGTGGAGGTATGACGTAAGATCTTTACAATGCTTTTCTTATAGAGAAATCTGAATTTACACGTTAATTTCGCATGTGTTTAAAACTAAATAAATTATTTAATGAATTTTTATGGATTCATAAAAGCTTAAAATGTACAAATATTAAAGTGTAAGTATATAAAATTGCACAGCTTTAAGTAATTACCAGCTAAGAATGGCAAGTTTTGGTGGCAATTAAAAATCCAAGAGTCCTTCCAAAAAAATGGTATGGCAATATTAGTTGCCATTTTAAGCTAAATATTTCCGTAATTAAAACGAACTATTATATAATAGTTGCATAATAAATAAATAGTGGCACATTATTACATGTTCCATGTGTTAAATGTATTACTTAGCAGTTTTTGTTTTTGATCAAATAAAATCAAGCAATCAAATAAACTGTATGTAACTTGTAAAATATTATAAGCAGCGGCGGGGAAACTTATTTGTGTGTGTGTGTGTTTGTGTGTGGGAGGGTATAGATTTAACAACTATATTTTTTCAGGGAACACCCCTTCTCTTTTCTTTCCTGTAAGGTTATTCTGACCGCACGGGAACTTTTGTCGGCTCGAGTGTCGTCAACTATGTTTCAAGACGTGTTTGATTGAGGTGTCAGCGCCGCCTCTTGCCTCGGTCAAACACGTAATTATGCTAAATCCAGCAACATCACTGAAGGTTGTATTTCAGCGAGGCTCACTTGAACGCTAAGTGGCCGACACACCTTGTGTACAGTTCCTTGTCACGTGCCCGGGAAGAGAGCACCGAAAACAATTATTAGCATCGTTGGTGGACAAATACTTGCCATGGTATATTATCTATGGTCAGATTGATATGTAAGGGAAGTGAATCTTCCTTGTTAGGGATAATATAAACCAGTAGACATGAGACAACTGTGACAATCTATAGTTTATTTTAATTACCCTTATCTGACTTGTATTCTTCCCGTATTTTACAAGTTTGTTAATAACAGATAATTTGTTATATCTGGTGTAACATTGTACAGCACTACTTTAGTGGACGACACAGCAAATCTTTGAATTGGAATAACAATATTGTCTATGGACATTCTCCATTTTATTAACACTCTCTTCATTAGCCTTAACCAAACACACTCAAGCACTATCTAAGCTAGAACCATAACGAATGTTATGTGGTCCAGCAATATTACCCACACCAACCAAATATTCATACAACACTTTACCGGGAATAATAGTGTCCAAAACAATAGCCTGTACTGCCTCTTTGACAACATTCCGTGTTGTCCAGGATCCGAACCCGGCACACATACAGATGACATCGCAAAAAACCACTTTTCCAATTTCGAGACTTATCAAAATCACGATCTCAATTTGTTGACGATCACAATACTTATTTTTTTCGAGGGATCGAGAGAAAGTAATTATATAGTAGTCTAGTTTCTAAATGCATTGGAATGTACTACTATGTCATCTATACTAAAACTCAGAATATATTAGGATTTTTGAAGGAAGAAAGGTTTATCAAATGTAAACCTTTTTGCGGTCAACATTAATAAATTAACAACATTAACATTAATAACATTAATATACTAATGATATTATTCTATCGGAAATGATATTGTCTTTCAAAAGGAACAGCTGTGAATTAATTTATCGACGTATGGACATATGAAAAGTGTTGTGGTAAATTTTGTAAGTCAGATAGTGTTATTTCTACTAGAAACCTACAGTTAGTGTTTTTTAAAGTATTAAAATTAGTAAAAAAAGTAAAGTTTCACTGCACTGAACTAGAATGTTTGAATATATTATTGACTAGCTGAATGCCCGTTATCACACGGGATATTGCGTTATTATTTATTTTATGATGAAAATGAGGTTTTGTTTGAATATTAATGGCATGGTTCTTAGCGCTACACGAGAAACACCGCGAGGAGGTCACCTTGTTTTGTTTCTCATGGGGAGTTTTATTTTAGGCAGTCCCCCTTGCCTACTGGCTGGGACGTTACCAGCTGAGAGTCGCTGGACAGGTCCCCTCCTCAACACTACACATCACCCCGGGCCGGGCCCTCTCACTCACACAGACACTACAAACACCACAAAATTCAGCAAAATATAAACTACAGACTTCTACTGTCTCTTGGAATTGCATATTAAAACTTAATTACATATTTTAATTAATTGTCTGTACCAATTTTTCTACAGATGAAAATGAGGTTTTGTTTGAATATTAATGGCATGGTTCTTAGCGCTACACGAGAAACACCGCGAGGAGGTCACCTTGTTTTGTTTCTCATGGGGAGTTTTATTTTAGGCAGTCCCCCTTGCCTACTGGCTGGGACGTTACCAGCTGAGAGTCGCTGGACAGGTCCCCTCCTCAACACTACACATCACCCCGGGCCGGGCCCTCTCACTCACACAGACACTACAAACACCACAAAATTCAGCAAAATATAAACTACAGACTTCTACTGTCTCTTGGAATTGCATATTAAAACTTAATTACATATTTTAATTAATTGTCTGTACCAATTTTTCTACCCTTTAGAAAAATCTGCAGCGTTAAAAATAATTGCTATTTTTTTCGAAGGCATTATTATAACAAACTTATCGGATTATTACCCTCTAAACGCTTAAAAAGAGTTTATAAAGCAAAATATTTTTGATTAGGGTAGTTATCCCTATTTCAGCCCCTTAATCACAAAACATCGGAATGAAACAGCTTTACTTTTCCTAAATAGCTTATAGGGAACAATTGTGCCAAATTTCAGCCCTCTAGCTTCGTAAGAAGTGTGAGAATTAGTGATGAGTCAGTCAGTAAGGGCTTTCGCTTTTATGTATAGAGAGATAACAAACCAATAGTTTCTCGTTAAATATAATATATAATATATATTAACGATATTATATATTATATATTAATATTATTAATATAATATATATTAACAATATTATATATTATATATTAATAATATATATTATAATATATATTATAATATTATTAATAATATTTTTATGTCTTACATTTTGGTGAATATGTTAGATATCTTTATTAAATTTATATTAAATCTCTAGTTCGATAATGTTAGTAATTTTGCTTACGTTTTGAATGTTGGGCACTTGCGGATGGCATCAGTAAATGTGTACAACACACAAAGGTCAATGCAAAAATCAATATTTTCTTTCCCTTCATTACGTCAACTGGCGTGTTCTTTCTGAAAAAGATAAATAAGTACATAAGCAGGTAAGAGGTAATTATGTATGTTTATTTATTTAATATAAAGAGAACGAAATAGTCACACAGGAAATAACAATAACATTCATGCAGCTATTTTGAGTACATATTTCATTTAGACAAAATTAAAACGACATTATAATAGGAACCTTTGCAATTATATAAAAATCAATAGTTACTCAGTGAACTAGTATAGAATTTAACAGACTAATTAGCTATTATATTTAAATCTGCGAAATAATAATGTCAAAAAGTTATGATGTAAGTAAGATTTAAAAATGATCTAAATGATTGAAGAATTATTCCAATTTTATTCACAAATATCAAAAATAATTTTATGGATATGGATCAACTTTCATTAAGAAATGAATACTTCCAAACGAAGTGCTTACCGCAAGACAGAGTATCTCAAAGTGAATATGAAAACACCAAACCGTATATAAGCACTATTTCCTGGTTTATTTTAAAATACTAAATGCATGTTATTTTCTTGCTTGACTTGCTGGAAGGGGAAGGGGAAAGCAAACAAATAGAACCAGTTTCGTGTGATCGTATTAAGTCTACGTACAGTAAGAGCACTGTAGGAATACCATTACAAACAATCCAAACATTATTTATTTGTGGTCAACATTAACTATTTTTAAACTATATTATTGGTATTATTTTATGGGATTGATATAATATATCAAAAGTAAAAGCTACTAATCGCATGACTTGACGTATGAATACAAATTATCAACTTTTTATTTGTTATATACCGTGTTCCTACTATAGTTACGATAACTATAAAAACAACGTCTTATCCAATGACTGTCAACAAGTTTTCTTGCAAGAATAGGTGTGGAGCTTCTGATATTCATTTAAAACAAAAAGTATTTAAGTGCCAGTTAAGAAACTTTTAGAGCACTATGAGCAACTCCAAGTGCTGACCTTATCATTATTCAATTAAATAAATTGCTAGTCCAAAGAGGAAAGGTAGTTTTGAGATGGTGTTAGGAATATGTTATAGTTATTGCCCTAGATGGTTGACTTGTTAGAGTTTTTGGGGAGGTAGGGGGGTTGAAGTGGGGGGAGGGAGGATGGGAAGGCTCTAGGGTAGTTTCTTTTTCCAACCCACTATACAAAGTGTTAAATTATGTTGTTTATGTCATATAAAGTTAATCGTACATTATTATTAACCTCTGTTAGAGAATATTGTTATTCTATAAGTCTACGTAAGAGCAATTATATAACAAAGGCTGAATGTTTGAATGTTATTCTAAAAAGAATTAAATATAGAAGTTAAGCAAGTATTTCCAAAATCAAATCTTGAAATTAATATTCATTTAAAAAATATTATAGCTATTATTCTGTAGTGAAATAAATGGCTCTAAAAGGATGCAATAACGTTCATATATGTTGAGTTGGCTATTAGTGAATATATATATAATTTGTAAATAATTTAGTACTGTATAATTGTTATATATCATAACATACTTTAAAATAATAATAACTCTCCGGCATTATGAACTCTAAAGTTCATTGCCACATTTACAAAAGTACTCTACCTATCCCTAACTTGAGCCAGCTCTATCCAGTTCAACTCAATACACCATATCCCTAACTTGAGCCAGCTATATCCATTTCAACTCATTAAACCCTATCCATATATTGAGCCAGTTCTATCCAGTTCAACTCATTACATCACGTGCGCTCTACGCACCAAGGTGGGAACAGCAGCATTTTTTAACATCACGGATACCGGGGTGAGGAACTTCTCTATTGACCAGGGACCACTCCACTTGTAAGCCAATTTTGCCGAAGATCTGTCGGCAGCCAAGCTAAGGGGGAAACACTTGCACACAACTCTGTCCCCACACTTAAACAAGACGGGAATGCGTCCTCAGTTGTAAGCTGAAGCTACCTTTCTCTGAGACCTCTGGAGATTCTTGAAAGCTAGCTCACATCTTTCCTCATACGGGCGATCACTAGCGTTATCCAAGAGCGGGTCAATATCCCAGTTGGTTAACAGGGGGTGGTTCAGCTCCCTGTTGAGGAGGATTGAGGAAGGGGTGGCTTTGACTGACTCATGAAACGCAGCATTAAATGCAATGTTTAAAACACCAATGTCCTGATCCCAGTGAGAGTGATCTTGGTGATGAAAAATTGTGAGGGTGATATTTAAGTTACAATTGAATCGTTCCACATTGTTAGGGGACGGGTTATACGGGCTGGTAGTCACATACTTGATTCCCCAAGAGAAACACATATCCCCAAATGCCCTGGAACTAAAACATGGCCCTTTGTCACCAACGACCACCTTAGGGGTTCCTAATATCGCCCACACACGACTACATAAGGCATTTACCGTCGTCATCGTCTTCATATTCCTTAGGGGAATGAGAACGACAAATTTGGAAAAGGTGTCCATAACAACGAGAATAGACGTATTACCTAGGGTGGGCCGAGTCAGCGGTCCTACGTAATCAATAAAAACCTTTTCCCAAGTCCTCTTAGCTACATCCGCCGAGTGGAAACCAATTTTAGAGTTACGAGTGGGTTTTGCTAACTGGCAAGGTTCAAACTTGCGTACCCAGTCCCTAACGTCTTTAATGAGATGGGGTCAAAAGAACTCTTTAGATATTTTGTGTTCAGTCTTAAGGACACCACAATGTCCACCAAAGAGGGAGTCATGAAAATACCTGAGTAACATCGGCCTGAATTTCTCGGGCACAAAGTATCTAAGTTTACCTTTAATCCTAACAATGAGTAAGTCTTTATAGCTACCATAACTACTTACCTTCTCACCCTTCTTTAACATATCAATAACCTGCAAGCAAAATTGATCTTCAGACTGGTGGTCCTTAATAGATAAAAACGATTCCGGTATAGTGCGTATGACGCATAACGTGTTTTCTTCCCTATCGTCCCCAACGGGCTCCTTATCCTCTGACATATGGGACAACGCGTCAGCTACAACATTGAGTTCGCCGACAAAATGGTGGGTGTTGAAGCTATATCTGGAGAGCTTCCAGACTCACCGACCAATTTTTTAGAATTGTTTAGGATGGTTCCACATCCAACTCAACGCCATGTTGTCGGTGAATAAGTCAAACGGACGAAGCTCAAGGTAAACCATCAATTTCTCTATACCAAAGATGCAACTGAGACATTCCTTTTCGTACATGCTGTATTTCCTTACAGCCGGGCTAAGAGTCCTGCTAGCAAATGCTACTGGCCTACTTCCTTCAGGCATCAGTTGTGAGAGAACGGCCCCCAGCGCTACCGAAGAAGCGTCTACATGCAATTGAAAGGGAAGGGAAAAATCTAGTATACGTAAGACAGCCGGTGAAACGAGGTGGCGCTTGAGCGCGATAAAGGCATTATTCTTTATGGGGTCCCACGTTAACGTGGCTCCGTTCCTCTTTAATGTGTTCAAGGGGTTAGCCAACTCAGAGAAGTTAGGGATGAATCTCGCATAATAGGCGCACATGCCCAGGAAGCGTAGGACACCCTTGATGTTCTTGGGGTAAGGAAAGTCTAAGATCGGTTTGACCCACTCGGGGTCTACGAGGAGGTTCCCTTCAGAAATAATGTAACCAAGGTATGGGACAGATCTTTTCGCCCAGGTGTCATTCTCAGGGTTAACGGTCATCCCGGTGCCGCGTAGACGCCGTAATACAACTTCCACATGACGAAAGTGGTCCTCAAAGGATTTGCTGTAGATGCAAATATCGTCCAGATAATTGAACACCAAGTCGTATTTCAAATCAGCCAAGATGTGGTCCAATATCCTACTAAGTGCCTGCCCCCCGCAGCTTATACCCAATGGGATGCGATTGAACTCGTAGACCTGCCAGGGGGTGATAAAGGCGGTGTACTTCTTAGAAGATTCAGAAAGTGTGCATTGGAAGAAGCTGGCATTTAAATCAATAAGGCTGTAATATTTGGCTCCACCGAGATGCTAGAATACGGATTCAATGCTGGGCATAGGGTAGGGGTCTAAAACAATTTTTTATTAAGTTTTCTATATTCAACAATAAGTCGTCCTTTACTCGGGATGATGAATGCGGGACTAGCATACGGAGATTTAGAAGCGCGAATAATCCCTTTATCCTCCAAATCTTGAATAAGATTCCTAAAGATCTCTAACTTAGGCGGCACACAGTAGTAAGGACCTGATCTAACGGGAATGTGGTCCAGAGCGTCAATGTCGTACGGCAAAACGTCACACTTCCCTCATCTGTCAGTGATGATGTAAGGGAAATGGCCTACCCAACGGTTAATGGCCACGCGTTCGTCAACAATCGAGAATAATCCTGGGGAACTGTCCCCGATACAAAATGGAATACGTACACTAGGCTCAAAGTTGAAAGACATTTCCAAGCGTCCTAAATCCAACTTAAACTGAGTGTGAAACATAAAATCGTTCCCTAGAATGATATCAAAAGGTAACTCCGGGACGATGTAAACGGACGTTTCCATGAAAAACAACCTATCTTAATCGGGACAATCCCCTGAGAGTCTACCACAATACTTTGACCGTTAGCTACGGCGTAGGTTTTAGGAGAGACCAAATTATAGTCGCATTTGACTTTGCCATCCAACTTATGCAAAAACTTAATACAAACAAAGGAATGACTGGCTCCAGTATCCAACAGACAATAACACTTCTCTCTCCCCACCTGTACCGTGACGACGGGAGTGGGAACACGTTGATTAAGACAACTCGGCGCGACAGAACCACGGCTATGGGCACGCCTTACAGGTTTTCCGCTCTACACTGTCTCTGTATGTGACCTAACCTCTTACAACAGAAACATCTAACACGTGAGAGGTCATGGGGTGCCGAACTCCTAGTACTAGCGTTACTAGAAATATTCCCCGTAAGATTATCAGACGTGACAGCTCCAAAGCCATATGTGTGGGCTCGGGAGTCGAACCCGTACGAGCGCGATACGTTGTCGCGAGCGCATGCGTCAACAGATATTCGCTCTCAGAAAGCAAGGTATTTTCCATATCTGAGGCAAGAGAAAGAGATCCTGCACTTTGCGAGGCCTGTTGGTAAACACAAAGTGCCGCCAGGTAATGGGGGAGACGTTCTCTAGGATAATATCAACTATCTGGTTCTCCGTGAGACCACTATTGAGCACTAGAGTCACTTCGGCTATAAGCAACATGAAGTTCCTCATCGATTCGTGGGAGTACTGGAATCGATGGATAACCTCCCTACATCATTTTCTTCTTACCATGCTAGGCAATAAAGCCTCCAAAACAAGGTCGATAAGCGACCTGCAAGATAAATGCTCCCGAATTGCACGGGAGAATAACTGAATTAGGAATCCTGATGTATTAGACGATCACAGGTTCAAAAACTCATCCTCACTAGCCAACTATAAACAATACGCTCTATTAATTTCAAATAAAAATTTAAACAGCGAGGCGTGATCCTGGACATCACATACAGGGATACGGCTTAAAATATCCAAAAAACCTCATTCTGACATTTAGTGAATGTTGGGGGTGGGCGCGAAGTGACATACAAAGGGGGAATGGGGTCTTCACACTCATCCGCGTCCATACCCAATTCAGCCATTGCCGCCCCAGTCCTACTAATCTCCCCTCATAGCATAAATCTGAGCTCACCCACATTTTCACTGGAGGGGGGGGGGACTTCGATGTTTCTGGACACCAGCTCGGCCCCCAAATGAACTCGGCTCAGGCGATACACTTCTGTTTTAGAGGAGATGAAGGTAGACTTGTCAGCTTGTAGAGCGGTCTCCATGGTAACAGACAGCATGTAATAGTAAACAAACGGAACTAACACAGAGATCAATTATACAAAAAAAAATACTAATGGGTGGTCTCTACTCTCAGTCCCAGAACTCCTTAGCATGCACCAACTTCCCTCAAAGAGAGCAGAGTGGCGCAGCTTCTCTCTTGTGACCTACCCCCAACATTATCCCACACAATTAACAAACAAAGGTAAGCACAAGAGAGTAATAAATTTATTTCAAGAATAACATGATACAGCTCAATGAGGGAGAGGCTCATAAGAGTTAAAGCGTTAACCAAGGACATAAGCCAGATGGGCTACAAGACACAAGGGTTACCACCAAGGCCAGATGGGCGCTAAGATAATAACAAAACACCGGCGGCTCCTTATTCTTAGACGTCCCAATATAGCATTATCAGAGAATCGCAAAAAAAAAATCTAATAAATTGGTGTCTTGTTACACTATAATAAATGTATTTCAACATCATAGGCAGAGAGCCGACACCTGCCCAAAATCCAAAACATTCAGTGAGTTAAGAGCTAGAGTACCTAAGCTAAACAAAGATAGGGGCATTAATATAATACCTGACAAAATATAAAGTTCAAAGTCAAGTAAGAATACCTAAATGATTTAATAACAAACGGAGCGCCCTCCGTGGATAAAAGTACTGGGTGGTCCGCGGCCCCACATTTAATAACAATATAAATATAGACACAAGCAAATAAACAACAATAATCTATCCTAACTTTAACAACCAACAAAGTGTCAGTAAAAGGATTAATCTCTCTGCTGGCTCACGGCCCCACATTTAACTAATCTTGAAAGGAAAACAAGATGGTAAATACTAACTATTGTGCCCTCCACCTCTCGTGGACCCTTCCAATTCTGTGGGAGACAATGTGTCCACCCCCGTGGTCACCGGTGTCGATGTTAGGGGTCCGCGCACCAGAGTTGGGGTGCGATACGACGAGTTGTTGTATAGGGGTTGTACGAAGAAAGTTTACTCAGGATGTTGTCACACCAGTCTTTATTCAGGACTCTGATTGTGAATTGCCCCCTTGGTCCGTTCGGTTACACAACAGTATAGAGAAAAGAACCCCATCTCCAACCCCGCGCATGATGGTGTCACAATCCCCGATCAGCTCTGCCTACACCCGGAACCGAGAGCCAACGCTCGTGAACCATTGACCCGTATTCACCGGAGTCTAAAAACCAAGTCCTGGTAGAATGAGCCACGCAACCCGACGAGCGAGGAGCGAAGACTCCGTGCGCAGCCAAAAAGGGGGAGGGGGAACGGGTGAACCGCGCTGCGCGTGGTCCCAAGAAACAAGTGACTAGTCTCTCGGCACAGAGTCCTCCCCTAAAACTTAATGGCAGGGCGGGAGGAGATGAGGTGTCCAAAGTAAAGTAATATTAACCCAAAAATCTGGACCAACCAAGGAAACCCACAGAACAATATCACATGTGATGAAATAATACCAAACAAGACACCAGTGACTTATTAACAGTGATTGAAATATACCCTAATTCAAAATTTAACGTCAACCAGAGTTCAGCACGCGCGTGCTGAAGATTAACCACTTATTCTAGAATTACAACAGCGGAACAGATTACATCAATATAAATATATACATATAAAGAACAATGTCCAAATAATATTCCTCGACGGACTTAAGGTATAAATAACCTGATTATTAGGACGAACAGAATAAATAATATACACAATCGCTATCTTTACAAAAATTCGGCAAATCATTTGAAATGCGTTTTCTAGGGGAAAAAAACGGAACATAGAGATCCAGTTGGCTTAACACCAAGTCATTATAACTTATGTTCACTCTTATTTCACTCAGTCCCTAGTTTGCCCCGTATTATCTAGGAGCACTTATTATCGTCTTAGCAAAGAGCACCCACAACCATTGTCATTATGCTGAGATATGCGGTACACGCAACATACGGAAACGAACAACAGCTCATAAATACACACTTTTCTTCTACAAGCAGAACTTATATATAAACCACAAGACAACTTAAGAACTAGGTTCACTCTCGGAGTCAGTGACAAGGTTTTAGTTGCGTGACATGGGCACGACGCGTGGAACGCGTGGCCAGACCAGTGACAGGATCCAATAATTGGACCGTAACAGGGGTGTGGTCAACTAGTTCTATGCTGTGAGAAAATACATTAATGTGACCAATTCGGTCGCAGACCACATCGGGATACTCGGCCAAAACTGCCTCGAGCTCGGGTCTATGGTCACGTCTCTCTTCGAGTACAGTGGCGCCAGGAGTGTCAGGGCAAGACAGGGGTGTCAGCCTCTCTAGGAGTCCTGGATGGGATCTAAAACTTATCGTCCCAGAGTACACGTCAATGGTGGCCCTAGTTCCTCGGAAAAAGTTGTGTCCTAAGATCATTTGATTCACCAACCTGGGGGCGACGAGGAACCATAATGGCCAAGCCAACCCTGCTATTTTCACTGAGACCTTGATTCTCGTTACTACCCGAAACTTCTCAAGACTCGCAGTAACCCAATATATTTCACAACTCTCCAAGTCCTTAACTAACCTACGCGTGCGGAGAGTCCCCAATAGATCTTCCGAAACAACGTTATGTAACGAGCCTGTGTCCAGTAGGGCAACTATTTTCAGAGGTCCAAGTTCGACTGGGGCTCCCAACAACATTGTTTCCCTAGAATGACGCGGAGGGCAATTAGTGACGATCTGGCGAGGAAACCCAATCCCACGTCTGAGATTAAGTTTTCTCCCCTCACGCCGCGGACCTGCCTCCGCTGACATAACCGAAACATTTGACCGGGACTGTTTGTCGCAGTTGCGCGCTAGGTGGAATTTGGAATTACATCTATAACACTTATTTTCTTTAAATTGGTTGGGATTGGTGGGTGTACGGCTACTTCTATTCTGACAATTACCGTAAATTCCATGGCCGTTCCCTGTGTCAAAAGTTCTACCATTCACACCCAGCCGCTCAAATCTCCGATCCCCTACAATACGAGCCTCCTCCCTACTAGGTTGGGTCCACCTGTTGTAGTCCCGAATCTCATCATTACATTGATGGAAGTGGACCGCCACTTGCAACAGCTGAGCAACTGTCTCTATTTCGCCCCTTCTTATGTTAATCCTAATTGAGGGTCTCAAATTAGAATAAATGCTATCTACTGTCTGTGTTTCAGAGAATCCCCCCCTCCTGCGGATAAGGGTCTGGATACAAATAAAGAATTCGTTGACTGGTTCGAGAGGCGCCTGAACGCACCCAAAAATATCCCTCTCAAGTTGGTCTACGTAGTTGGCTGGGAAAAAACACAATCGGAAAAAATCGACGAACCCGCAGACATCCAATTTTAAAAATTTGTTAGGAGAGAAGCACTACAAGTAGATTATGCATGCATATAATTTTCGAAAAATAATCCAGGTTACAACGCCAAATAGCTTCTAAATACATACAATTAAAAATATATCCAGGTGAGAATATTTCTAAATAAAGTAATATTTAGTCAGGAGATAACAACGTTACTTGTGAGTGATGTGGTTAGAGAATTGTGTATATTTTTGTTGATTATTTATTTTAATAAAAATAATAAGTTTAATATTTCTATGAATTACTCGTATTTTATTATTAGAGAAATTTTCTGCTCTTATTTTACAATAATTTGGTTTACATTTTCGCCCTATATTATATATATGATTAGTGGCTTTACCAACATTTAATTATTTTTACTCTTACATTAAACAGAAAGAATAATACATTCTGAAAATTGAAAAATGACACCTGTACACGGAAATTTAACCTGGGACCGTTGGCCTAGTACGCCAATGCTTTTACCACTGAGCTATCCAGGAATAGTCCCGTGCTCAGGGTCATTCTTCACTCATATTTTAAGGCAGAGTCCATGATGGACGTGCGGCAATCGTCGGCTACAAATGTGTGATTTTTTATTAAGATCACGAGCTATCAGATAATGTCAAGTAAAGCACACTATTTTAATTGATTGAAATTATTATTAATGGATGACAGACTGTAACATTACGTTACATTGTGTTACAATAGGACCCTCCCCATGCTGACATTAACGCATAACTCTCAATAAATCATACTACCCACTCTAATTATACCGACACTAATAAGATCCCTACAATGGTAATCTTCTCTATTGTAGTTCACGTAGGTTAGTACGAAATAATAAAACATTGCTGAACAATATATTTTCACTACATAATCCAATTCAATATAATTAAATTGTTCATGTACTTACCAATTGAATCTTCTAACACTAGTAACCACCAAGGCTGGCCTACACCTATCATCCTAAATTGACGAGTGGGTCGGGCGAGCTACGATGTTCCTACAAGACGTAGTCCTCACACTCCGATTCTGCTAATGTGTAATGGGCCATCCAACATTGAACACGACTAGAGAATATCTATTCACCTGCCCTCTGATGGTAGAAAGATGAACTACTTTCAAAACATCAGATGATTGAAGAAATAGGCTGGAAATCTGATGGAATCGTATCAACAAGATGTGTACGTGAATTTTTGAAGCCCCCATTGACGTCACCAAGCGTGTGTTCAGTTCTCCCACCTTATTTCTATTGCGACGAAACCCCACTATATAATAGGCTGTGCATGTATGACCAAAATGACTATCTTGGTAACTACAACCGACGAAGGATCATTGTCTTGGATCTGGACAATGGCAGGATAAACATTTGTATTGTATCGAAATCGTAACTTCGTTTATTGGACTCCGATTTATTTTCAACTTTTAGTCATATTTTTTGTAGTATAAAAATTAATAATCTTTTTTCTAAATTTCTTTACCTGATCATTCAATATAAAATGAGACTCTATATTCTGTATGTCGCCACTTGGGCGCTAGAATCTTTTTGAGAGTTCAATCATTTAGGTAGCCACAATTATTAATTGTTTTGAAATTAAACGAGTTAAATGTAAAGTGTTTGAAATTGTGGATAATAGTATTTATATTTTATAAACATCGAGTTGATATTTCTTAATTTTATTTGCCAATTGAAAAATCGTAAAGTAAAGTAACCTTCATTATTATTTTTGTATTAATTATTAATTTAATTAACTTTTGTATATTTAATAATCTTTTTTCTAAGTTTGTTCTAAATAGGACATTTACATTATTGTTTATTAAAGGAAATACTGTTTATTTTCATAATTCTGAGCCTGGATCAGATAGTCCCGGGGGAGTTTGACTAAAGTCTGTTAGCCAAACTCTCGCGTTATGTAAATTCTCTTATATAAGATTTACTGGTAACGCTAACGTAATTTCAAGTCTTTGTTATTTTTATATAAAGACACATTTTGTTCCAGTTTCAAGGTGCCCATTAGGCCCTTACATAGAAGCTGTGTATCATCCCGACGGGTGATATTATTATTATTAATCTATTGTATTAAATTCAACCCGTAATGTTGTTCTGTCTCCTAAAGACTGAACCATCAGAATATTGAATAGATTACAAATTTATAACTTTCTTGTAAATATCTGCGCAACTTTAAAGATATAAAGTTACTGTCTATTAGTTTGATTTTCAACGTAAAACTCATTTTGATATAAGGAGACCATGCAAATTTTCTACTCTATTGTTATTGTTTTGAATAAACCGTTCATATTGTTGCTTTTAAATATTGCTAATAGTTTCCCTTGCCACTTGTTCCTTAGATTTTACCCATTCCCTTTTGTTTCATTCAATGGTCGTAAATAAAAGGACTCAGAGGGGGTGTTACAAGACGCTTTACCGGAATATAACTAAATGCATAGTTAAAAAAATGCCTGGATAAAAAAACACCTAGCTTTTGGCTTAGCGAGTCTTTTTATTTGCAATGTATTGACTTGTAGTCCACTATTATATGGATTCGTCTCAACGTTTGTCTACCAGTTTTTTTTTTGTCAACTAGTTGGTGGTCTATCACTTTGTTGTTCTATGCATATATTTGTCGACAATTCGACGGCTACTAGTTATCTAGTCTGTCAAATATTTGTTAATATTTTTTCGATCAGTTGGCTGTCCATCACATGGTCCTACGACATGTATTACAACTAAAATTTTCCAGTATTCATACTATTAAGTATAGTATTAAAATACATATTTTTTTATTTTATTATTAAAACAATTTAGACCTATGTACAGTATATATTTATTATTTTTATTGTGACGGCTACTTTTGTTTAATGTTATTTTTGTATAAAAATTACAAATTTATTAGTCCAAATTGTGTCCGTTCTTAAAGTCCTCGTTTTATTATTATTAAATTAATTGTTAAATTCAACTATTTTTTTTAAACTTGCAATATTATTATTACTAAAATTATAATAAATTGAAATCTTTATTAATCAAAATTATTAAATTTATCCTTGAAGGAGCCTCATGAAAACCAATATACCCCCCCCCCCCCCCCCCCC
>CABFVZ010004089.1:43468-54941 GCA_902151445.1 Timema monikensis
CCCTTGAGCTAGCCATATCCCTCTACTATCTCTCTCTTTAACCAGACCGTCACGAGCACGACAAGCCGATAGTACTACGCTCTATCGGAATATGTCTATCCTTAGCAGCCTGTGCACACCGTTAAGGCTTTAAAACAAAACAGAAAAACTTTACCGAACTTAACGAACACAAAATTAAGTCAAGTCAACTCAACTTATTTAAGATAATTACCTTACATGACGAAAACAAATTTAGCCTGTTCTAAAACGAAGTGTTCGGATGATATTTGATCCAGAAAGCGATGAGGTTACTGATGAGTGGAAGAAGTTATTGTATATGATAAAGAGTTACATACCCTTTACTAATAATAATACATGGTTAGGACATTCAAGTCTCGTAAGTAGTTAGAACGTGACTTGATCCCACACAATACTTTCTTTCTACGCGTACCCCCTACATTCTCCCTACCCCGGAGACGTCATCCTCTCTACTCTCCCCTTCCTCAGTAACGTAATCCTCTTACCTCTTCTATGTGGCAATGGGTTTTCCCCGGTGATATCATCGCTTTGTCGCAACCCTAATGACTCATACCTGGCACCAGTTTGGCAGGTAGGCAAGTTGTGACAGGAATACATCACGACATGTCAAAACGTGTTGAGACAGGAATGAGTGGTGTCGCACCCTGATGACGTAATCCATCATCAATATTTGACCTTGACTTACTATAAAATTGTTTGAATGTTAATTTGGAATGGCGCTAGTTTGGTGGCTTGACGTGTCGAGACGGAAATGGGTCACGTTGCAACCCTCCACCTTATTCCCCCTCTATGTGTCAATGGGTTTTCCCAATGATGTCATTCCCTCCCATTCTATGGGGCAATGTGTTTTTCCTGGTGACGTCATCTCTTTTTCGCAACCCTGATGACCCTTATTACCTTGCGCCAGTTTGACGGGTAGACAAGTTGAGATAGGCATATATCACATGTCAAGACAGGAATGGGTGATGTCGCAACCTTCCCCTCTCCTCCTTCTTTGCGGTAATGGGTTTTCCCTGGTGACTTTATACGCGTGGACGTTATCCCTGTAAATAGACTCTGAAATATGGGCAGAAATTAATTATTAAGAGAGTAATTTTTCGATTAAAATTCGTTAAGCTTTGAAGATGGATCACTTTAATCAAGTCTACCAGGATATGGTGGGATGTACAGATTTCCAAGGTAATTATTATAAATATACATATAAAAACAAATTGTATTAAAAATAATAATTATTTAAATATTGTATGCCTAGTTAATAATATAATTTTGTTTCAGTTGATAAAATCGCCGGTGATGCCTTCAATATGTTTGGACTTAGCGCACTGTCCTCCAAATTTATAGAAATTGTTGGAGCGCCGCTGCTCGGGGAAGAGTCAGCAGAAGATTCTGCATGGCTCCTAAGCGTGTGGGATAAAAACGGTGTGTGCGCAGCTCCAGTTGAAACGGAAGATTGGAATGCCTCTGATTCCAAAGGTAAGCCGTTGAACAAATCAGCATTAGAGGTTAAAAACATACAAACAAAAAACCTCAAAAACACCATAAAGAAATAGTCTCTAATAATCTAACAAAAAGCTTCTTTAAGATTTTTCAAAATGAATCCTCAAGTCCCCCACCTTTACACCATTACCCAAAATTCACAAACCAAATATTCCAATCAGACCTCTAATCAATTAACAAATTGCAATAGCATATAAACTTGCTAAAAAAGATAGCCAGAATCTTATCTGAAAATTTAAAACTTCCCAATATATTTAATATTGAAAGCTCTCTCCATTTAACAAAAAAGATGAACTCAACTCTATTTAGCAAAAATTCCTAATTTATTTTATTAGATATTTTTAACCTGTACACTAATGTGTCAGTATTAGAAACCATCAAGTTTATCAAAAACTCTATAATATCTAAGAACTTCACCAAAAAGATTACATTGACCAAATTTCCAACTTAGTTCAAATAATCACTGACTAAAACTATTTTCAATTTAAAAATAAATTTTACTCACAAAATAATGGATTATCAATGGGTTCCCCTAGATTTTGCCTCATGTCAGAAATATTTTTACAAAAATATGATCCCATTATTTTCAATAATTTGAACAACATGCTCATCATCAAGTTCTACTGCAGATATATAGACGATATCCTAATTATCTATGACAATTACACTAATCTTTCTGATGTATCCAAATTAATCAACAATATACATCCCAACTTATCTTTCACTGTTAATAATGAAACAGATGGCAGTATTAACTACTTAGACCTCGATATTTATAAAAATAATTCATAAGAAATTAGTCTACAAAATATAGAGGAAACCCACTCATACTGATGCAATCATCCCCAATGATTCAAATCATCCAACTTCTCATAAACTTCCCGCTTTTACTAGTCTAATTCATCGTTTATTGAATATACCACTAAGCAAATAAAATTACAAAACTAAGCTAAGTACTATTAAACTAATAGTCACCAAAAATGGTTATTCTCATTCCACTGTATACAAAATCTCACAAAAAAATAACTAAGATATAACAACGTCTCTACTACCCTCACAAATTAAAACCCAAATACCTCAGATCAAAAGAAAAAAATTGATTAAATTCACTTACACTGGTCCTGAAACATATCGTATCACAAACATTATAAAAAAAAAAACAATTCAATTATTGCTGTTACCACTAATAATACAGTTTAAAAAAATCTTAGTAACAGCAATCAACTCACCTGCGAATGCAATAGTATATACCTAGGTTAACCGGGTTAATATTATAGTTCGTTATAAAGAACAAATTTCTGATTTTAAATACAATAGAACCAAATCAAAACTTGCAGACCATCTAAAAAATACAAATCATGAACCCAAACCAATAGACCTATATATGAAACCTCTTCACTTCTCTCATAAAGGCACAAAATTAAACACAACTGAATTTTTTTTCATTCAAATAGCTTTATTTAATAAAAAATCAATCCTCAATGAACAGTTACAATCTTCAAATCAAATTCTTGTAAACACATTAAAACATTTACCCAAAAACATCAAAATCCTGTAATCTTATCTATTCTGCTCTATCTTCCGTTGTAGAAATAAGACCCGTTCGAGCTGGAGTCAAAACGATCAGGGTCTTATAATTCTTCTCCATATTTATTTACAATATTTTATCTATCCTTATTACAAAGATCATAGGTACTCAACTGGTTCACTATTATTTTTAAAACCTAATATTTTTATAACCTTATTTTAAATTTTACCCTTTTTATAGTTTGCTTGTAACATGTATTTTGTTTTTACACATATTTTCTCCATCCCACAACAACCTATATAGCTAACATCTATTTGTCGAACAACACATCGTGTTTTTCACAACGACATAAGTAAGTTTGTTTGTTTTAATAATTTTTCTTTATTATTTTATAATAGATTTATGATATTTCACAATACTTCTTATAATAAATTTAATCTTAATTTATCTCCATGCTTGTTTTAATTTCATTTGCAGTATCCATGATTATGGTACCATAGTACCCAAACATGTCGAAATGAATTAATCCAGACTTTTACAGTGCTGGATATAAAAATGGACTTATATAAATACGTAAACTAATTTTCTATATCTGTTTGGCAGATATTAACCTAATTTTTATTCTTTAATTTCAAAACATATTGGGACTTTAGAACATTGTTCATATCAGGTTATATTGTATAATATATTTTTGTATTAATATTTTAATGTGCCATATTATGGTTTATAACTATTCATCAACTCGTTTGAGTATTATATCGTTTAGTTAATGATGAATTATAATTTTATCTAATTGTTCACTTCATAAACTATGTTTATCTATGAAAAGTTTATTTAAATTATGCATTTTAATGCTTGTCAATTTCACCCAATACAATCACCACTTTATTAACTGCTTAGTTTATAAACTAATTATATAATTTTCTAGATCAACTTATCAAAGTCTTAACTTTAATCATATCCACTCTTTATTTTCAACCTTCTTTTAGAATGTTTTCTAAGATGTTAAAAACAACTGTAAATTTAAAATGGATTTAATTTATATTAGGTTAATTTAGCGCAGATAATAGGGCGAAGCATTGTCTAACACCATGGCTAAGTTAGCAGCTTGCGTGTTTGCTGATCTAGGTGCCCTGTGTTCGAGTCCCTGTAGGACCTGCTACTTAAGAGTATTATTGTGGAAATATGTTTGCACCTTAATGGGAGGTATTATCAGTTGCTGTGTTTTTTCAATATTAATCCGCATCTACATTAAAAGAAACTAATAGATTGCTATGTTTGTTTCAGATGCCTGTGACTATCATAGTATGTCCCCAATACCCGAGGCTCCAACTATGACAAAGGAAGTGTTGGCCACATCAATGCTTCTACGTGCAATAACGCCTCAAGAGTTAATCTGGGACTTTTTTTTTCATTTGGATAATATTGACACTATTATGGGTGAGAATACTTTTAACCTCAAGAATAGGATAAATATTTACAGCTTTAATGTGCCCTCCAGCCTAAAAAAATCGAATTATACAATTATGTCTGTCTATCAGTCCCTGTGCATATATCCGAAACGATTTGACAGATTTTGTTCAAATTCGTTAATTATATATTTCTGGCCTTATTTTGTATTTTGTTTCTAGCTCTTAGATTAAAGTAAGTTTAACAATGAGTATTATTTCTAAAATGGATATAATAATTTTTTTTTAAATGAATACCTAGAGAGTTTTAAGCCTGCCATATAACATCATATAGCTTTAAGAAATTAGTTTAAGAGTTGTTTACTCATAATTGATTTTTGAAGATAAGAAGTTTTTAATCTAACAAATAACGTATTTTTATCTGATTAGCTTTAGAGTTTGTTCATCAGTAATTAATGAAGTTGAAAGAGTTTAAGGATTTTTTTATTTAATGTGTCTAAATAATAATTAATAAATTATGTATATTGTAATTAGTTTTGGGGTAGTTCACTTATGAAATACCAGAGAAAGTGATATATTTGCTTTACCACTCTTGTCACCATGCCCCTAGAATTTACGGGTGGCCGATTTTACGAAATTTGACAAGCCAGTCAATTCTACGGGGCTTGAATTTAAATCAGCATCTAATATTTGCCAGTGTTTTCTACGTGTTTGGTTAGTGCTATGTATTTCATGGACAGTTAGTTCCGATTTTTTGTCATAGATGGCATTTCACTGCACATCGGAGTGGAATATTTTATAACTAGAACAACCCTGCATTTCACCTTCCAAGTAGCTCAAGTTCAGTGATTACGAAGTATAGGGCACTTTTATGTCTTGTGTTCATGCCGCATACATAATTGCAAGGAGAAAAAAAATATTTGATAATGTAATAGCATAAATAGTGTATTTAGCTCATCATATAGATGGCAATGATGATCAACTATAAGAATTGGCAGAATTAGTAATACAATATAGAATCCAATGCTGTTTACGAAAGTGAACGCTATGTTATAGTCTTGCAAATGCCAACATGAAAATATTAATTTATATTATTGGACCTAAATGCCTCCTTAATTATGAATAGTATGTGTTTGAATGATATTATTTTAGACATAAGCTATCATAGTTTCTAATTTATAGACTACGATGCATTTTGGTATTATCTCGCGAGTATATAAAATATAATTTTATAGTAAATTTATTTACAAATCAGGTAGCATTTAAAATTTGGATTAGCCATTATAAAGCTATTCATTATGAACCTATATGCATATTTTATTGTGTACAATATTGCCTATCACCTTGAACTATTTTACCAGAGTATAAGTTTATTATTTGTGTGACTTTTTGTTTTCACCTTTTATAATACTTTTAATAAGAAAACTAATCAGAGCACTTTACAAAAGTTTACATGAGATAAAAATTATTCATAATAAAGAAGAATGTAGCTCCAAACTGGTCTTTGAACTTTTAAAATATAATGTGTGGCTGTGGAGAAATTATTTTTAAATCCCTAAAATTGCCCGTTTTCTGCAGGTAGGTACATAATCTTGGCTCAGTGCTGAGAGTGTTAAATGATAAATGAGAATATAATATTCTAATTTTTCAAATCGAAATAGTTGGTGTAGTTGAGTGAAAAAACTAAATTTTTAAATTTCATTCCAGGCTATAAAAGAAAGGTTTTACGATTGTGTAATACTATTTATTTTCCACTATACTTTAATTTAACGAAAAAATTGAGTGTTTAAAAGAGTTAACTAATTGATCTTCACTTCAACTCTGAGTAGATGTAGTGAGATTTTTAAAAATAGGTTCAAACTTTTTTTAATTTCACCATTTCAAATCTTGTGTTATAGTTGAGCTGAAGGCCGGAAACTGTGGCTTTGACCTCATCCAGCCAGTTGGAGATGTGCTCACATCTTTTAGATAAGACCAAGGATTTGAGGCTTCATCACCTGGTGACGTTGCAAGATGTGGAGCAGGGTCTCAACCAGTTAGAGTCACGTCTTCTCTCCAAAATATATATTCGATGGTGTCCGGACCATCAATGGCATCCCAGCCTTCCTCCCTTCGGACTAGTGGCCTGGCAGATCAGATAGGTAGAAGCTTGTCTAAAAGTATCTCTCTTCGTATCATCGATGGAAGAATCAAACAATTGAGATTCTTTTATTAGGTGGTCCGTGAGTTGGTCATACAATTGGGGACGCCGGAGTGTGATTGTGACGCACAAAGCTGGCTTGAAGAACAAATCAATGCTTTTTAGGACATCTCCAAGATCATGGAGTCAGTGCCGAGGAAAATGTAGGGCTATAATTAGATAACACAGACTCGGCATCAAGACCTGTATTTGTGTCATCCAAATGGGCAGATCAGCTTAACAAGTGAGCTGTGCTGGATAGTGTAGAAAGGATATTACGTTCCTCACATATTCTCCCATGTATTTCAAGTTGCATCACATTAAAGAGCCTCGGAGGAGTGGTAGGCATAAATTTGATAAACTCTCCCCCACTTCTATATACAACCCACAAAAGGAGGAATCATTACGATTCAAAATGGTAATGACACACTTTGTCTTGCCCGTGCATTGGTCGTTGCCAAACTTGTATGTGATGTTAAGCGAGAACTGGAATGCATGAACACGGACACGTTTAAACAAATAAAACAGGGTCACCATATCAAAAAATCAAAGTAGAAGATCTATACCGTGAAGCCCATGTGAATCTTTTTAAAGGTGGTAGAGTCGCTGAAATGTAACAATTTCAAACATACCTCTACGAGTACAAACTCAGAGTAATCCGGGTACGTCAGGGAAGGGAAGTTATTACGAGGTTCCGAGACACCCACACATTCCTTTAAGGGTCACATGGATTTTACTTTACCGACGATTTGAAAACCATTTTGATATCACGTTCCTAACAGAAGCTTTTAAGTGTAATTACTTTTGCCAGAAGTTTTTTGTGCCATTTGATCAAAAGAATGTGAACAAATTCAAATCCTCATGTAAAAGGTGCCACCCTAATTAGATATTTAGTGGAGATCAAGTCGTTACCTGTAAAGACTGTGGACTGTGGTTTGTAAACAAGACGTGAGTAGAAAATCACAAACGCCCTTATCATTACAGGCATAAGATGTCTATTTGCGTTGCCGAAAGGTCTGCGAAGTATACGGGCAATATTTCAGCTTGGAGAGATAAAATTATTCACATAGGTCCTATGTGACTTTTTGCAGAGTATGCAAGACTCATTACCCTTTTGCTCATTTTTGTTACACGAAGCAGACAAAGCCTAAACAGTCCTTGGAGAAGAGAAATTTAATTTTTTTATTCTATGATTTTTAGTGCAGACAAGAAACTCATCTTCAGGGTACGGCCAACACCCAATCGTTGTGTTGTGCAGATATGTTTCAAATCTTGAATTCATGTTGAAAGCAATGATCATAATTGCATTCATTGTAGGGGTAATAGAACTCGCGTATTTAAGGGTGACACCACAATGACCCAATATTTCACATTTTTTGAGCAAATAAAATCAAATAAATTTAAAGATGTCGACCTCCTAGCCCATAACGCCATGGGCTATAATTCAAAATTTATATTAGAATGGAGGTGAGAAAATCCAGAGCTTATAATGAATGATGGGGAAATTCATATCCATGCGTTACGGCACGCTCGATTTTATTAACTCACTGAATTTTTACCGATGGCGTTTTCCAAGATGCCAAAGACACTCGGCTTGGACGAATCATTGGCCAAGGTATTTTCCACCATTTTTTCAATAATAAAGAAAACATGGGGTATATGTGTTCCTTGCGACTAAAGGAGGACTAAGGCATCAATTAGATGTCAGTTGAGGGAAAGGAGAACTTGAGAAGTGGTATTATGCACTGGTCAAAGAAAATTATATCTTTGATCTTAACTGAGAGTTAGAACTGTATTGTGTGAAATATGTAGAGGTCCTACGCAAGGCCTGTCTAAAGTTTAGAGACATGTTCATGGAAAAAGCCAGTGGATCCTTTCAGAGTGGCGTGTACGATTGCAGGAACAGCCATGTTGGCTTACCGTCGAATTCACCACAAGGAGGATACCATCAGTATCATCCCTAACGGTGATTACAGGTGTGCAGACAAAGAGTTTCATGTAGCCATACAATGGCTCAGCTGGGAGGCCAATCAGCACCGTGTCTCTATACTTCATGCTGGCATCACCCGCGAGGAATATGTATTAGGGCGACGTTTAGATGGTATTGTTAAAGCTGGATATACCACCACCGTCTTACAGTTCTGGGGCTATTACTGGCACTGTTAAATCGACAGGACCACCCATATAAAAACAGCCAATACGAGATTATGGAGACGCGTTAAGAATCAACTATGACCTGCGCGGAAAAATATAATACCGCCAGCTACATGGTCTTAGAGAATTGGGAGTGTACGTTTAATGCGATGAAACACCCTAACAAGGACTTGAAACAATGTGTACTCCATTACGAAGTGTACAGCACAGTTCCCCTCTCTCTCAGGGACGCATTCTTTGGCGGGCTTACAAATTTTATCAAGCTCTTTCATGTAGAAGACCTTTCTATTGGAGAGAATATAAAGTACTTGGATGTGTGTTCATTGTATCCTTACATTTGCAAGTACAAAAAATACCACATTGGACACACCAACATTCACATGGCACAACTTGGAATTCACATGTCCGTCTATATATCAAATAGAAGGCATAGGCAAAGCTACCATGACGCCTCCACAGGATTTATTTATGCCCGTATTGCCTACACGGTTACACGACCAGATAATGTTCATATTGTGCAGGAAATATGGGGGAAGAGAAAAAACAAGGCGCTTGTCAAAACAACTACAAGAAACATCATTGGCTGACAGGCATCTGGGTGACTGAGGAGATCCGAAAAGCCGTTGACAAAGGCTACACCATTGAATAAGTGCACGGAGTGTGGTAGTACAATGTACCTGTTTATGATCGTCAGATACGTTCTGGTGGATATTTTCACGGTTACATTGATCCGTTTCTAAAATTAAACAAGAAGCCATCTGATGTCCTGAATGATGTACCTCATACGATGAGAAGTTAGATTGCATTCAATACTTTGAGTAAAGGGGCGGGGTAGATCTTGATTTTGATTCCATTTGTAAAAACTCTGGTCTCCTCACGGTGGCAAAATTATTTTTAAATTCACGATGGGAAAATTATGGTAAAGACCCGATTAACCACACGTATCCTATGTCAACGATTATCAGGGAGTTTAAAAGTACCTGTTGGAAAAAATAGAACGTTTTGTTTGCAAATATATAAATGGAAACCTTTTCACTGAAACCTTTTGTTTTTCATAACTTTAAATATAACATTTTGTTGATGCTATTTGTACCAGCTAATATATGATTTACGGATTTTAGTACTGAGGCTACTATACCCACTACGACGTCAAGAATATGGTTATTAGCCCCTCTATAGTGGAGAAAACGATTAATATAAAATTATCATATAGGCCTATGTAAACCTGAAAACTTTTGTACATATTAGAAAAGTGTGGATATATTAATAATAGTAAACTTGTCTAAATTCGCTTGGTAGTATAAATAAAAAATGTATAAATTAATGTGTGTGTTTGGTATAAAGTCTTCACGATTGTGTAATACCATTTATTTTCCACTATATTTTAATTTAACGAAAAAATTGAATGTTTAAAAGTCCATTTAGCTGAAACCCGCATTCACAAAGTGTGTGTGTATGTATAATAAACGCGGTTGAACCCTAGGACAACTACCACATCAGTTAATTTAACTCTATGAAGGTTAATCATACATTTGAATCTCAAACTCATCTCTTTAAAATGTATAATATGTTACATAATTGCTTTAGCTGAAACCAACATTCACAAAGAGTATATAATAAATGCAGTTGAACCCTAGAACAACTACCACAGCAGTATTTAACCCTATGAAGGTTAATCATACATTTTCACCCATGTAGGAAACCGATCCCGGGACCTTACACGAAGTGTGTCTAATAAATACACTCTAGTACACCTACAAAAATTTAGTCCATTTAGCTGAAACCAACATTCAAAAAGTGTGTATGTATAATAAAAAAGGTTGAACCCTAGGACAACTACAACAGCAGTTAATTTAACTCTATGAAGGTTAATCATACATTTTCGCCCATGTAGGGAACCAATCCCGGGACCTTTCGCAAAGTCCTTCGCAATGTGGGTGAAGTAAAATACTGTCCAGGGCATTTAATCTATCACTATGCAGGGCTAAATCTACAGGGAATCGAACCCTGGACTTATTTTATCACTATGAAAGGTTAAACTCGCATTTTCGCCTATGACATGGAATCAAACCCGGGACCTCTCTCTCTTTTTAACAATATAATTAATAAAACAATTTTTCCCGTTGAATACTATAATTTTAATCCCCTACTGTAACTGTTGGAATAGATGGATTCTGGAACAACAACAGGTTGTGGGTCACCTGATTTGACCTAAATAGCCATCATACTCCTCCTCCTAAAAGCTGACAACTTAGACTGAAGTATGTCGTTAATACTGTGGAGAGGCATTCGGTCGGGTTTCTCTCTAGGGTATAAACGGACATTGAGCGCTTTCTGTTGGGCGAGAAGAAGAAACCATACAAGAGAGAGGTAGCAAACACTCCTGTCAACAGGTCTAAACTGTATGCTAGAGCGATCCGTTATTATTATTTCTACAAGTTTACAGCACTCTTATAAAATTGGAGGAAAACATGTCTTAACACAAGTCGGTAAAAATAGAAGAATAAACAATCTTTTTTTCTCATTGAATATTATATTTTAGAGCCGTTACTTTTTTCCAAAACTCGGTTAAATTTTATGCGTATAACTTAAAGATTAGAGCCACGCGTCATGTCCGCCGACTTATAACTTAGCAACATAACAATTTTTAAATGTGCTGAGAGGTGGGGGGGGGGGGGGGGAAAAAAA